>CAMOHE010039762.1:0-101362 GCA_946598075.1 Artocarpus hirsutus | reverse complement strand
ATTTTCTTTTAATGCTCATTTGTTTCTTCCTACAACTTTCCCCATAAACCTATAATTATCTCCCGCTCCTCAATTATTTTGATGCCTATTTATTCAACTATCACCACTTTCTTCTCTAGTTTCTCATTCTCTCCTTTCTCACTTCATTTTCTAACTAAAGACACAAGGCATACAGTTCTCTTTGTAGCCAAATAACTATAATTCTCAGCCATGTTTGAAGCCGCTTTGGAGTCAATTCAAGCTTGATTTTTAACTCGAACTTTGGTATTTTTCAAAGGAGTATTGAGGTAGGTTTTTTTAAATTCAAACTTGGCTTTACTATGTATTTTCTCCATATTTAATGCATAATTTTCGTGTTTCAGGTTCATGCAAATTTTTAGTTATGTTAATATGCATATTTAAGCATTTATGAACAAAAACTTGAGTCTTGTGTTGAAACCGACAACAAACCTTTTTTTTGTTTGATAACAATATTAAAAACATGCTAGGAATGTTAAAACCGGTTTCCATAACTTTAAGATTGATGTTTTAAGGTTTAAGCTTGAAAAACAAACTTATATATGTTTTCCTCGTTATTTACAAGAAAGGGTAAAGATATAGTTTGATGATGATTTTGATATAAAACTTATGAGAATATATTTATTATGATTATATAATGCATGCTGCCTATTTTGGAATGGTTTTGAAATTTTGAATAAGAATAATATGCTTTAGGTTTAAGGAAAAAACTTAACATTCTATAAACCTTGTATTATCTCTATGGGCAGTAGCTATTTCTTTAAATTCTAAGATTAGATGAAAATAAATTTTGTAAATTGGTTTACATATTTTAAAAGTACACATTCTAAGCTTTTCAACGAGCTATCATGTGCCTAAATCGGAGTTATATTTTATTTTTTATGAATTTTTCAATTCTCGGGTTGAAAACTAGTAAGCCTACCAGTGGCAGTATACCACCCGTCTATCTTAAGTAAACCACCCAATAACCCATGTGCTAATTGTAGATAGTGAACCCAACTTTGCTCACCTTCTAATCTCTAAATATCTTGCAACCTTTCCAAAACCATCCTAAGTGATTTATGAATCTTATTAGAGACTAAAATATATAGATTTACACTTAATTCATTTATGGATGTGGTTATATGTTATGCTTTAGTTTTAATTGTCCTTATGCACACCTTAGGATCAAGAATGTGTGGAGCTTACGTTAATTAAATTTTTGAGATTAAAATATTATTGAGAAGCTTGGAAGGTATGGATTCTATTACTCATCTTTTGTGAGGTTTTTATGGAATTAAAATTGATTGTTTTACCACAAGATATATATATCTATGTTGAACTGCTATTATATGAGAATCACATATGAAACTATGACATGAACTCGCCTTGTATTGATTAGCGAGGAACATAATGAATTGACATATGTTGTTATAATTGGGAAGCATGGTTAGGAAAATTGACCCTATAAATAATGATTGAACATTGAGAAATGGTGAGACGTGAAGAGGGCGGCGGTTACGTCCTTGGGCACGATTACCCTAAAAAGTAAAATAGGGGGAAGGTGATGACGTTTCCTTGGGTCGAAAGTCCCATAATATACTGTACAAGAATCAACTTGGTGACGACTCGGGGCTTGATGTCCCCTCACCGGAATACCCTCGGAATGTTTGGAGGGTGGCCAAGCTCGACCAATTGGGTTTCGATAAGTGAAGTGTTACTTTATTTAATATGGATACCTAAGAATAATGATGAATTGTAATCTTTGTATATATGTATAAGTGTGAAACTTGGTAATGATTAACTATGGCATCCACGAGATATGATCATAATAAACCTCATAATCTGATATATGATGTAAATTAACTAACCATGTAGTTTTAATGTGGTAATGAATAAAACCTTAAGGTGAGTAATGATTTTCCCTACTGAACATGTCAATGCTCATCCCTATCATATTTACATCTCTCAGGTGGAACTCAGTGCAACTTATCTGACGAGGAATAGGCAACAACACTGTTGATTTCGTGTTAGAAGATCTTTGTTTAATTGTAACTCGTCTAGATTATGAAATATTCGTATTTCTTTTATGATGACAAGTTATTTGGAAATTATACTATGGTGATGATGACTGTATTTTAAATATTTAGTGCTACACTAAAAACTGTGGTCTGTATTTTAAATGTTTATTTTTAGTTTTATTTTTGTTTAAAGACCCATAGTCATTGTTTAATAGATTTAAATAATATTGAATCTAAGTTTATTTTTATTTATTTAATACTGCTAATCTTTATACAGGGACGTTACAACAAGCTCAAAGATTGTAAAACTAGCCACACTATAAAACAGGAAAAAAAAGAATGCCGCTTTAATGTGCATGTTACAAACAAATTCAGACCGTGGACAAACACATTGACAGTAGCCGACCGACATATCTAGCAGTAAAGATTTTCATTTTCACATACGCAGCACTCACCTTTAATATATCTCCTTTGACAAATAAATCTAAGAAACTTCTACCACAATTTTTTCCTTGGCGATACAAAAAAGAGACTCGCATCCATAAACTAGAAGTCCACAGCAACCAGGTGCACAATAAGACGGATCAATATCGGACAAAATTTCACTTTTCTTCCGAACAAAAAACTTTTTGTCCTTGAACCATCCTATGTTGCTGCCTCTACTATTACTTTTGGCTTGTACACACAACGCTAAACACCAACATTCATAATTATTACTCTTGTCTTGAAGAATACTGCAATCTTTTAAGCACAACCAACTGATAGAACCTCCTGGTTCGAAGGAACAAGGCGATACCAACCAGACACCCGAAACAAGCAACGGCAGCCATGACAAGAAACGATAACTTGAAGCAGTGAGTGCCGGTGCAGCTGTATCCAGAAGCTTCTTTGTCGTATATGTACCCAATCACTCTCACAGAAAATATGTAAGAACCAACAGGACTGGCTATGGCAATGGTGTTGAAAATAGTACCCATGTGTCTTACACCAAATATTTCGGAAGTGATTGTGGGCATTAGTGACCACTGTGAACCATAGCAAATGCCCACCAAGATTGAACCCACATACAGATTACCCGAAAAACCGGAGGCGATGATAACGTGGCCAGCAGTCATGGTTGCTAGAGTGACTGCAATCAACAATGGCCTTGCCCATCCTCTAGTACGCAGGAAATAATCTGACAAATACCCAGCTCCAAAACGACCAAGAAAATTCCATATACTCCAAAGGGAAACAAAAGAAGTTATCTCTAGGGATGTGTAACAGAGAGATTGACCCAATTGGCTCATGTTGTTTATGGTGGCGAGACCAGAGCCCATTCCGCAGACCATAGCTAGAAACAACAACCAGAAGTTGACAGTGCGCATTGCTTGCAAGAGATTCATGTTCACTTCCTCGACAAGCGAAATATTGTAATCTGAAGTGACCTTCACTTGAGTGTTGGCAGAACTTGGTAGTTCTTCATAGTCTAAAGGATTTGCTTCGGCAGAAACCTTGGAGGATGTTGTTGGGTCAGAGCTGTCCAGTAACGGATTGCTCTCAGTTGCGGATGTTTCTTGGGTTTGTCTTACCAAGTCTTCACTCTCTGCTTTGATTGCAATTCCGAAGGGAGAGGCAAGTAGAAGCAGAAGAAGTACAAAAGTAGATCTGTGTTCCCATGTCGAAAAGGTTATGACGTTCTCCAGGATTATTATTGCCATAAGATAAGCTACGATGATAAGAGCAACAGCAGATAAAGAATTCAGGTGCTTCTTGTCATTTCCCGTGTTTGATTCATGGATTCTCACCAATGGCATGAGCAAGAGGGAGAAAAATGTGGGCAAAAGGGCGAGCACAAGAAGGAAAGCGCTTGGCTTGCCTTTGCATAATGTTTCATATACTTGAACGAGAATTGCCCCACTAAGACCAAGAAATCCCTGACCAAGAATCACGTATCATATGACTATCAATCACAATGTTTTTGTACGGATCAGCAGACAAACAAACATGTTGCATGTCATGAGATATAAAAAAACTAAACATATTTGTTAGGCACTTCTTATGTTAGTGATTAGTAGAGGATAGTGGTTACTAGTTAGAGGGTTGTTCTTAGCAATTGCTGAGAAGGTTATTAGTAGCTTTTTTTTTCTTCTTTTTTTAAATTTCCTTTCCGCCAAACCCTACAATCATCGGAAGGCGGAAAAATATGATTTTTATCATGTAGGTGGCCATGAAAAGGTTCGAATCCTAGATCTTATGGGAGCAAACCACATGCCTGACCATTCCAAATAATACCCCTTTGGGTGAGAAGGTTATTAGTAGCTACTAGTAGCATAAAAGGGCATTGGCAGTAGGGGAGGTCTTATGGTCTATTTTGGTGAGAGTTTGGGGAAACCCTTCGAGAGTTGCAGCCTCTCGAACGCTGCTATTATCTATATATCTAGATCAGTACCTTTCTTATTTGAATCAAATCAGTGTATTTCTTCTATTTTGTGACCATTCTACTGTTCAAAAAGCTATGTTCCTATCAATATTAAACAAAAGGACAGCATGCAATTTGACAAACTTATGGCCAATTTCATTCTCTGAATAGTTCAGCTTAGAATAATCTAGTAGTGAAACGGAAAATGTCAGTTTTTGATCAACTCATTGCAGTGATGTTTTAAACAATTCAGTCTCATCCCAAACTGCAATATGCCAAAGACAACCCCACATAAATATCCGTTTAAACGTCCTATACACCCAATTTTGTCCTTTATATTCCAAGGGCCCCAACCAAGTAAACTGGACAAACAAATCGCCACAAAACATATGCCCTGTTTAGTCTTCTCTCTTACAAAAATTTGACTCACTGTTCGAACTTTCAAATTGAAACTTATGAACCAAACAAGCTAATACAAACGTCCTTTTTTTGGCATTAAAAAAATACACAAGGAATTTTTTTTTTCTAGCGATGTACTTTTTTTTTACGTTCATTGATATTTTGTATTACACGTTGACTACAAACCACATATCGCAAGCTACTACCACCAAATCTTATTATCAAACAAGACTTGAATCCAATTCCAGACCATATCTTTTACCAATTAACTTTTCAGCACCAAAAAAATACATATTTATATTTCAAACCCATTTTACACAAGCCACATACAGACTAGGTTTTTTTCCCCCTGATTTAGTAGTAATCTTCTCCGCAGAGGGTGGTTTTCCCCTGATTTAGTTGTTAATTTCTTTTTCTAGAAATTTCAAAATATCCACTTGACTTCTTATACTGAGTGATACGGTGACTGAGTTATTAATTATTATCATAATTATCACTAAAAGTCTAAAATGGTAATCACATTTCATATTATTTGTCAAAATAGTTTGACAATCCAAAACAAAACGAATAGTCAATAGAATATTATGCTATTTTGACGGGGGTAAAATAATCACAAATCTTTTTTATTCTTTTTAAGTCCAACTCGAGAGATGAGACAAAACGGTAAATTCGTTAACCCAACGACTTTTTCTTTCACCTTCATTTCCTCTCCTCCCAAAAAAAAAAAAAAAAAGAAGATAGGTCCCACTTTTCTTAAAAAAATGCTTAAAATATTATCTGGCTTCCATTACCTGGGGGAATAATTGTAAGTGGATCATAATTGATGAGTTTTTTTTTCCCCACAATGGTGAAAATAATTAGGAATTCTATCTCAATCCATCAGAAAATGAACAATACGCTATCTAAGCATAGTTAAAATTACCATTATTTACTTTAAAAAAATTACAATTTTTTTTTTTATGTTTTTGGTCAATTATCAACAAATAAAACAAAATATTAAATTCCTTAACCCAATGACTTTATTCCTTTCTTTATTAAAAAAAAAAAAAAAAAAAAAAAACTCTTGCTTTCACCTCCGTCGCCATATCTCGATTTCCTCCCCTCCCAGAAAAATGGAAAGATTCAGAGACCCAAAAAAAAAAAAAAAAGTCGTACTTTACTTCTTAAAAAAAATCCCTTCAATTACCGGAATTAAAACAACATAAACTTGAAAAAAAAAAAAAAAGTGGATCAAAATTCATAATTTATACCTTCATGATTCCGACGATGGTCCCACTATAGCCGTAGAAATTCTGGACGCCACTGACGACATTGGCGGTGTTGAAGAACGTCTGCGCGTGTGCCGCCAGGAACATGAACAAGCACATTGCCGCCACCGGCGGCCTCCGGATCACGCCGGTCACCGCCGCCCACATGAACAGGTATCCGACGAAGCACTGCACCGCCCCGGCTGCGTGGACCACCCAGGGCCCACCGAACCTCCCGAAAATTGAGGAGCGGCGGCGGCGCTTGGCCGTGACGGAGGCGTAGAGGATGCCCGAGAGGACGCCGGCGTTGGCACCGATGTCCTTGAAGACCGACACCGTGTCGAGCGTCAATTGGTCGTAGCCCTGGCTCGACTTGAGCGCCGGAGAGTAGATGCTGAAGGTGTAGGATGCGCCGGCGGCGCACTGGATCCACACGCTGGCCGCCGTCGCCGCCCACTTGCTGTTCATCAGACGTCTCGGAGTTTCCATTCCTTTTTTTTTTTTTTTCTGAAAGCCTTTTTGCTTTCAGTTTTTTGATGGCATTACGACTTACGAGGTGGAGCTCCTTATAAATATGAAATTTTTTCTTTCTTTTTTTATGATTTTACACTATTGCCCCCTAAATTTATTGTATTTTTATAATTCATACACAAAGTTTTTTATATCAGCAAATTACATTACAAATCTATAACAAATTATCTTTTATAAACAATGATATCAGTCTTTTTTACACAAATTTAAATGCAACTTTCATATAATTAAGAACATGATAGGTCTTTTTCTATAAAAAATAAATCTAAATTATATTTTAAACAAAATCAATTCAATATTTTCTATTTTAAAAAAACTTAATTAATATATTAATCATAATAATTGAATTAACATATATAGAAATGATCATTTATGTCATTAATTAACTATTTATCTACAAGTTATATGTTAATTTTAGCCAAAAATTATCGTTATCTGTAAGAGTGATTTATTACAAAATTGTAAATTCATGATGGAATCTGTTGAAATTAAAAGTTCAAGAGAAAAATTGCAAAATATGTGATAAGTTTAACTGTTAAAAAAACTTTTTTAAGGAATAAATACTAACTTTTCTTTTTTGATGGAAAGGAACCTTTTGTTTTCCTATTGGAATGGGGTACCTCAAGTTTTATGCATTTTATATTCTATATGAAGATAAGATCTTTTATTCGCCTAAAAATTGGGAAGTTTTGTTGAATTTTATAATGTGAGACGATTTTTGGCGCTTCTCCTATAAGACAATGGCATTTTTATCACTTAGGATTTTTTGGAGAATTTGCTCGTTGTTATTTAAATTTTTAAATTTAATAAATTATTGCTTTAGTTTGTGAATGTTAAAAAGTGCCTCAATTTGATAAAGGTAGTTAAAATTTTTATTAAAAAATATTTTGGAGTAGTATTAGGGATATAAATTCTAATCTAGAGTTTTATACCAAATGAGTATTATAGATAGTGGTTAACTAACTATATTATGTCACATTAATTAATATATTACAACATTAAAACATGAAAAAAATCACTTAAAAAGTATTTCAATTATTATGTGTCATAATTTATTGGTTAAACATAGTTTTTTAGGGGAGGTTGAACACCATTTTGAACCTTGAAAAATCAGTTTTTTGTTTATTTTATCTTATTTTATTTTATTTTCTAGCTGCACCTATAATATTTTTGTTATTTAGTTCGTGTGCATAATAATTGACAACTAATGCGTTAGTATTAGTATGAAAGTTAAGATTGAGCATTGTGTCCTAACATATTTTTTAAGAGAGGCCCTAGCATTATTCAAACACTTTGGTAGCATGATATGTGTGCTTTTGTCGTTGCTTAGAATTTAAGTTTGCTTTTAAAACAAGCTCACGTAACGTGTATAAAGGTGCTTCAATCAAAACTTTTAGGCATATCATTGGTTTGCGAGCATTGTGCATCTACAATGCTGCTTCTTTTTTTTTTTTTTTTATGAAAATCATCCGGTATCCAGACCCACCATATAGAGACACGAACTCACAGAAAGGGTCCCTCAACTCTAGCGAAATAAACCCGACTAATCCGGATTCGAGTCGAGTCGGACCCATACAGGAGAAGCTCCCCCAACACCTTTATTTCACTCAATAGGAGTATAGCAAAATACAGGAAATGATTATCACAATTACTAAGCATTTTCTCACTTTTAAAATATTTAAGAAATCGTTATTTCAGTTTCACTTTTATAAACATGTCATTACAAACTAATTAGGCCCCTTGATCATTGTTAATGAACTATCTAAACAAGATAATTCAAGATGCTCAATAATTGCAATTCAAAAATGATAAACAAATAAAAATCCAAGAAAGTAAATCTTCATGGTACTAATATGATATTTTATTAAAATATTATCTTATTTTGTGAATTTTATATTTTTTGTTTTTTTTTTTTATAGTTTTATGAAATTAATATGGGGTTTACTTTTAAACTTAAAACTTAACTTTTTTTTAATATTTTTTAAACAACATAGTATGTATTATTGTGATATTGATTAAATATATGTACCAAAATAATAATGATTCTTCTTATTTTGAATTAAGCATGATCGCCGCGCTTCTGTTCGAAAGTAGTCAATTCAATTGAATTTCTTTCATATGTGGTCAGTACTGGTTAATAAACTCCCATAGCTCCTTTCGGGGACTATTTTGAGGACCAACAATGTCGTTATTGTCCTTTCAATTAAAAAAAAAAGGTCCTTCAATCATCATATATCCGGTTGCACAAAAAAAGAACAATATATTATGTTCTATTACAAAAAAAATCATAATGAACGGCTGCAAATGGAAAAAAATGTTAGTGACTGAGATGGAAAAAATAAATCATAAAACGCCTCGAATTGGACCATGCCGAATCAGGGTTGCAATGAGGTTGGGTCCATGATAAAGAGAACATTAGATAAGGCAGAAAATATGACATGGCATTCTCATGTTATAATTTACAATTCAAATATTAAAAGAGAAAACTAAATAGTGGGTAACTTAACTAGATAACAAAAAAAGAAAAGAAATCTAAGGAAATCTAGTTACCTAATATTTTCAAAAATTGAATTAATGAATTATTCATTATTATTATTATTTTTATTATGCCTCAGCAAAATAATGCTCTCTGAAGAGAGTCCAATCTTGGCCTTTAATGAGAGAAACTATATGCGTGGTAATGGTTTGACAAGTACCTCTGTCAATTGAGCTTTAGAAGAAACATGAGCAACGCGAAGAGCACCATTGTGAACTTGTTCATGAATGAAATGATAGTCAAGTGCAACATGTTTCATACGAGAATGGAAGACCAGATTAGAGCAAAGATTGGTGGCATCAATATGGTCACAATAGATAACCGGTTGTTGTGAAAGATTAACCCTAAGTTCAATAAGAAGAGAAATGATCCAGCTTAACTTATCAACAATAGAGCAACCAAATAATATTCAGCTTCAGTGGAAGAATATGCAACCGTTCTTTGTAAAAAACCCAAGCATTTTTAGTGTAATGACCGAGAAAATTTCATTAATAAAACCTAATATTTAATTAGGTTTAATTAATGAATTTACTTTTAAAATGTGATTTTTGTAAAAGTTGTAATTTTTGTACAAAATTACGATAAAGTACGAATAAATGACATTGATTGTATATTTTATGGCAAATGTGATAAAATATTAGATATGGTGTAATACAGATTTTATGAGTTGAATTACTTAAAAATCTGTAGATAGTTTCTATAAAATGAATTTTATATCACAATTAATTATAAAATTGTGGTATAAACGAATTGATGATTAGAATGCAAATAGGACACGGAGGTTGTCCAAACCCTAACTTGAGGTAGAGAGGAGGCCGAAGCAGTATAAGAATACTGCTAAGTGATAACGCAGATACGAAAAATGTTATGATTGGCCTCTAAAATTGAACAAAAAGTAAGTTAAATATTTTTATACAGTCTAAGGATAGGAAATATAATTATTTGACCACGGCAGTATAAGAAAAATACTGCGTGATGAAAAATTACACTGTATAAATTTTTAGCCCAATAAAGTGGACACTCCTTGGTTTGCTAATGGGCCACATGTCATGAAAAGTGGCCCAATAGCATGTTGACACCTAAGTGGTATACTCATAGGTTACCATGAGTCACCAAGTGGATTATAATGCATTTAATGCATGGTTATCACAAAAGTTTCCTTCCTTTCTTCTTTCCCAAGTTATTGAAGGAAGCTTTCAAAAAATTTTCTCAATTTCAAACTTTGCAAAAACAACCCCAAAACAATTTTAGAAGCAAATCCAAGGATTTTCACAAGATTTAAGATGAAATTCTAAACTTTTTATTGACTTTTCAGGGGGTTTTTCATGGGTTGAAAGGGAAATATTAACCCATGATATTTTTGCATGAAAAGGAGGCTTAGAAGGTTGATCAAAAGGAATTTCAAGGCTAGAAATCCAAAGGAGGTCATTTTGGTAAGTTTTGGTATTCAAAGTTTTGAAATTTAAGGAATTTTGTTTGGATTTTTATTTTCTCAAGTCCATATGAGTTCTTGAGCTTATGGTTGATAGAATTATATGTGAATGTGATGAATGACCTGTTTAGATGCTGAAATTTTGATTTATGATGCAAAATGGTAGTTTTTGCATGAAATGTTGTTTTTGCAATTTTAAGGTTAGACTTTGCAAAAATGGAGTTTGAGCATGAGAATGATTTGAGTTAGGCATAGAATGGTCTTTGCAGGGGTATATTTGAAATTTTAAAGAGGATTTTGACAAAAACGTCATAGGGACTAAATTGAAAGAAAATTTCTTTTCTTAGAAGATTTAAAAAAGGCCAAAAACACCCCTGTACAGTGAGATTTTGAGAAAAGTTAAAACATAAAAGTCATAGATCTTGATGAAACTGTTAGGCAACGCAAACGGTTCATTGAAAAACTCAACTGTTTGTGAGTTTTTGAATTTTCAAGAATATGTTAAACGTGAAAAAGTGTTAAAATGGCAAAAATATCATTTTTCAAAATGATTCAAGGTGTGTTACTTTGAGCAAAAATATTTCTTATAAAAAATAGGAATTTTTGATGTAAAGAGAAAATTTTAGCCTCTGGGGCAAAAATGTCACAATTTTTAGTTTAGGGACTAAACCGTAAAGTTTTATGAAAAATGAGCTTAAGTGTGAAATAAAGGGATTCGAGCCACTAGGACATTATTTTGAAGTTAATGTGCGGCCGTTTTTATTAAAAGAACAGAATCGAGCTTGGGTCGGTCAATAAGGCTACGAAGGGCAAAATCGTCATTTTTGCCCGAATAACCCAAATAGCTCTAAAAGGGTCTCAGATAGGAAAGGAAAGTAACTAGAAGGATTTTCGCCCTTCGTAAGTAACGATAGAGTAGAATTAGAAAGAAATAAGAAACGAGTGTTTACAGAGTTGTGTACAGTTATACAACTCGAATGATTAAGTAATAAACGTTTTGTGGCGAAACGTATTGAAATTGGCTAATAGTTTTACAATTGGCCAACAGGATCCTAGGAGTCTAGGAGACAGAAGATCGAAGTTGATTTTTGCAGTGCTTGAAAGCAAATAAGTACCATTCCCACCTACAGTATGAAATGATAGTGTAGAATGCGTGAATATGCATATTAGGGTATATATTACAATGCAAACTTGTATGTTGTTATGAAATGAGTATCTAAGAGGTATAGAATCGATGCCTGCGTGTATACAATTAGAATACCTAAGTATAGAACATGTTATGTATTGTTATGTACAAGATATTGTGTATCAGTGTATACAATAATGAATGTGTGTATGTATACGAAGTAGGTACTTGTGTGTACTCCGCTATGCATATGAACTCATATATCATGGATAACATATGATTATCATTTCATGCATAGTATGACAACCATATTAAATGAATTGGTAAATATATCACCAGAAGTTAAGAAAAGTGTCGTATCGTCTCCCGAAGTAATGGGAGTTTAAAGGATAAAAAATGGTCACGGTGTTACGTAGACCTAAATGATATTGCGCAATGGTACGAACACTTGGGCCCTAATGAAAGATAAGAAATGATAAAGATAAGGAAAGTTCATAAGAAAGCATAATTGAATCATGCATTCAATTGATTGTCCATGTGGGATTTATGAGACTTACTAGGCGTTAGCTCATTAAGTTTTCATGCTGTAGGTATTCCGACGAGAAGATCAGAATAAATTGTAACGATGAGCTGACGGACGGATGATGGGTGCAGATTGGGTAAGGAGTCCGCTACTGAATGTTTTCGCTGTGCATATTATAAGTTATTTTGAAAAGGAATGTTTGAACAGAAAAATGTTGTAAAAGTAAGAATGTTTATGTAAAAATAAGTGTGAGAAAGTATTTTGGGAGTTACCAAATTTATTGTAAAGTAAAGTATTTATTTTAATTTCAAAAAAAAAATTCCTAAATTTTTGCCTCTAAGTATGCAAAGAAAAGTTTCATCACAGTCCGAAAAGGTGAGTTGTGACATTTAGTACATTAAAAATGCAATAATTAAAGGATTATTGTTTAATCCAAATCTTATGATAAAGTCCATAAAAGCAAAAAAAAAAAAAAAAGATTTTAAAGGCAAAAATCTTGCCATAGTCTTATATGAGAAAGGAAGGATTTAAAAATAAGCTGGAAAGCTCAATTATTGCAAATGTATTGCAATAAATATTAAGACAAAAATACAGTTTAAGGAGAAAAATACTGTATAATAACATGAAAAATTATACAATACTAGAATAATGCAATGTAAGAAAGTACAATGATAAAGTTATGTAGTATAAAAATTACATTGCAAAAGTAATACAGTGTTGAAATTGGATAGTTTAAAGTTAAGCAGTATAAAAATTAGACTGTTTAACTTAAAATAGTATAGGAATAATACTGTTTGGAGAATATGGAAGAGTAAAGAATGTTGTAACAGTATAAAAAATATATTGATAGTATAAAAAAATACTATCAGTATAAATTTAAATTGTACAAAGTTAGATAATGTTGGAATTACATTATATAGTGGATGTAAATAAGTATAGGAGGTTATGGGACCTCATGAATTGTATGGAAAGGAATACCGACAGTGTAAGAAGAATACTGTCAATATAAACTTGGATTGTGTAAAAAAAAAAAGACACTTTGAAGAATTTGATTGGGCCACCACACATCTTGATGTGGCCCAATCCCAGCATGCCAAATTGCCTAACTTTTTTTAATCACAAATGTTGATAAAGTGATGACTCATGGTGATGAGTCATCAAATTTAGTTTAAAAATCAAGTTTTATATATATATATATATAAATATATATATATATATCATTTGTTTTATGAGGAAAGAAACCAAAAAGTTGGTTTCCATGATGCCAAAAAAAAAAAAAAAAAGAAGAGAATGTGAAAAGGAAGGAAAGAAGGAAAGAAAGAAAGAAAAGAAACCAAAAAGTCTCCATTTCTTCCTCCCAAAAACCGCCACCCCAAAGCAATTCTTTCTCAAAAATTTTGATGAATTCCAAGCTCCAAGTCATGCTCAAAGCCAGTTCAAGACTAAAAGTTCAAGGATTTTACAAATTTTAAGTTAAAATCCAAACTTTACCCTAAGTTTTCTAGGGGTTTTGTTCAAGTTTTCGTGGAGTTTTTATGGTGAGGTATGGGCTTGATGTCAAGGGGATTTGGAAGCCTTTAAGTGCCAAAATGTGGGAGCAAACACTTGGAAATGATTAGGTAGTCTCCTAGCCTTCCAAGTTATGTGAAAGTTTGTATTCTCTTATACATGCCAAGTGTTTGATGATATGTTTTGAGCTATGGCATGTAAATGGACCTTATGGCATGATTGCTTTATGCTTTATATTGATGGTGGTGATGAAAGAAAGAAAGAAAGAAATAAGGGTTTTGTGGTAAAAAGTGAAAAATTGTTAAACTTTGTAAAGTTTAACTAGTTTTAAAGGAAAGGGGTTTTGAGGGACTTAGAGGCCAATTTATGTTCCAAACATGGTATAGGAACTGCCAACATAGTGAGGGAAACAACTTTGATGAACAAAGTTTTATAAAATTTCAAAAGGACTAAACTACAAAGTTTTACAAAAGCTTGGCAGATTTGAAAATAAGCCAAAAAGTCCCTCTAAACGTTGAAATTTGAGAAAAGTTAAAGCATAAAAGTTGTAGAATGTATCGAAACTATTAAGATAATGTAGACAGCTTTCCAAAATTTGACTCGGTTTAGGAGCTATGAATTTTACAAAATTTTGGGCACAAAATTTCAAGAAATGGAAACATTATGAAATGTTTAAAATTCAACCAAGGAGCTTTTGTAAGTTGTATTCCTTGTGAAAAACTGAGCATTTTGGTATAAAGTGGTTGTTTTTGGTTTCAGGGGCAAAATTTTAAATATTTTTGTATTTTAGGCCAAAAACTGTAAAATTGTATGAAAACTGGGTTTTCACTAAGAAACGTTGGTTTCCTACACTGCTGTAGGTAGTAAGTATCATAGATGCTACGTTTTAAAGAATTTAAAGTTTAGTCAAGGAAAGAATAGAAGAAAAAGAGATTAAGGGCAAAATGGTCATTTATGAAAAAGGTCAAAACGAACCCGAAACGCCCGATGTTGGAAAATGCTCTTTCATGGGAATTTTTTTTGTAACATGTAAGAAATGGAATGGTAAAGTTAAGCGATGAATTTTGTAAAGTTACGAAATGGACGAAAAACCTGTTAAGGATAAAATCGTTATTTTTAAGAAAACGGCTAAAGCGGAGTCGAATACTCTGAATTAGCAAAACACTCTTAGATGAAAAATATTTCGTAATACGTTAAGTAACGAAACCGCCAATGAGACAGGAAGTTTAACTAAGGGATGCTTAAGAACAAAGGTAACCTGGTAGATTACAGAGCCAAGTAAACCCGATGGGTTACCGAGCTAAACAAAAAGAATGGTAACCCAATGGTTATATAATTAAGCAAAGGGAAAGATAACCCAGTGGGTTACAAAATTAAGTACAAGAAAGGGTAGACCGATGTTAGACGTGTATGCCCTAAGGAGTAAAAATGTAATATGTTTTTGAAGATATTTTTATCAATAAAGAATTCATTTATTATTTATATATCAAATCTTGTCCTCTTTACGTTCATATTTGTTGAATGTATATTAAGCAAACAATATTCTATGACTGTCGGTCTTAACCTTTAAGAATTGGTTATATAATTGATAGATTATGCGGAAGACACGATTTTTAATGTGATAGCCTAAATCATAAGATCCGCAATTGAGGGAATATAGTTAGGCGCTTTATTTATGTAAAGATTGTTATGTTGTCTATATCCCTATTAGGAGATAGTTTGTCTTAACCATTAGAGATAGACTACATGAATAGAAACATTGGCATGTTATTATAGGTAACGATGTGTTGAATCGGGACATAAAGTGAATTGATTTAAATTAATAATTTTGTTTCGACAAATCAATTTACTTCAGACAATCATTTGTAATATATCTTAATCCTAAGATGAATAGTAGGCCCGTTGTCTTAACTTGTGTCTTTTGATGTACCAAAAGTGACACCCATATTTTAATAGTGATATACATGCCGATACGTTGGAGGCATGACTCTTGATAGTATAGACCTATTATTCATAGATATAGAATCCATAGCTCCTCTTTAGGAGTAGTGATATCCTCTTATATGCATTATCCTATAATTAGAAAACTGAAGTACTCAACCATTTGGATACATAGGTATAACCGAATGGTATACTGTTTTTGGATGATAAGTTTTTTGATGGTGAGATAATAGAACGTAAGATAAAAATAATCAGGAAGGTAAGACAGAACTTGTCCTTAAGCCGATTATGGATAATCCTATGGGGATACGATATACTATGATATGTCATGGAGACTTAGCTTCATGGGCTTCGTAATTTTATATAATTTTAAAGTGCAGCTCCAAGCTTTTAGTGGAGTAGCGTTGGACTTGATAATTATGAAATGTATATCTTGGATATTGGGTTTCATAATTGTCGGGAGCTTGAACTATATAGGTCTATCAGGTCTCCTTTGCAAGCTCACAAAAATCCTGTAACGATATGGTGCTTTTTTTCAATAATTGGTGACTTATGTCAAAATTATTAGATTGGTTGAAATTCAAAAGAATCAAATAATTCATGTTTGTTTATCAGTTGAATTAATTTTATGACAAAATTAATTCAAGATAAACATGCTATATTATTAGGATCGGATAATTCTTATATGTTTATCAGTTGATTTAATTTTGAATAAATTAAATCAAGATAAACTTGTAGAATTATTAGGAATTCATTTATTTTCCTAGAGATTATCTAAATAAAGTTGTTTTAATTAGATAACTTCTCTATTGGATTATTTGAATTAAAACTGAGACTTTATCTTATAGAATCTCAGGTGAAAAATAAAAGATTTACTGAGATTTTTTATCGACAATTCGGTATGCCGATCCTTAGGTTCGGCCTGCCGATGGGGCAAGTTCAGCATGCGTATTAGATAGATCGGCATGTCGATCACACGATAAAAAGATCATGCATTTTCACCTAGATTTCATCAGATAATGATCCGAATTTGATTTTGATTCAAATTTTGAGGCATTATCTTATAAGGATTGACTTCTGGACCCAACCTCTATAAAAAGGGAGTGAGTCTCATTATTATTTAGATCAGTTGAGAGATTAAGAGTAAAACTCTGCAAGTGAGATTCTGAAACTCCCTGAGAGCTCTTGTTCACAAATCATGAATACTAGCTTTGGGTTTCTCTCAATTGGTTGGAAGGAAAGTCACTTGGTGGAAGAGCTGTATGTGTGAGCCCATACTCACTCTAATCGCTGATAGAGAATAGCAAAGAAGACCAGTTGGTTGAGGCTATTCTGGAACGTTAGTTCTCTTCACGGATTATAGGAGTTCTTTGGCATTCAGAGGTTAGTAAGATCTGGTTAATTTATGTATATAGTGTGTCAAACTTGTGTTTTAGAAAATGTACTGATAAAAAAATTTTAAAATTCCGCTGCGTACTATTTTTCTAACAATCGATAGTATACCAAGTGATGAAAAAATAAGGGAATGAATGTTTAGTGTTTAAGTTGTGTCATCAATCGAGTAGATTGATAAAAAGAAAGTTGACGAATTAGTCGGGTGTTGTATAATCAAGACATAGAGGCCGACTAATAAAAAGAAAAGGAATGAAATAGAGAATGCTAGAGCATAGTTTAGGTAAGTTCAAATCTCACTTGCAGCATGAAGTAAATAATTTTTAAATTTCTATGTATATGTTTATAAATGAGTTTGCTATTTTTATGCAAGCTGCTTTTAAAGTGTGTTTGCATTTGTTATGCAAAAAGTTTTAAACTTCAAAAGAAGATTTGCAATGAATTCGCAATTATTATGTTTAAAGTGTATTTGCTTTTGATATGCATAACGTTTTTAAAAGTTCAAGGTATGATTTTCAATGTATTAGAAGTATGTTTGCATGTGTTATGCGTATGATTTAAAGTTTAAGTTATGATATGCAACATGTTTGCATTTGCCAAGCTAAATGTTTAGCATGCTAAGTTATAGCACTCTAAAGTGTAAGCATTTGTTATGCTCACCAAGTTAAAAAAGAAGGTAAGAGTAAAGATAATAAAAAGAAAGTGTCGTACTAGCATTCTTGTTATGAGGTACTAAAAGTAAAGTTAAAGTTATGATCTCATAGATATAAGAGTAAATTTAAAGTTTGACCTCCTAGATTTGAGGTACATGACCTCAGTGTTCGATAATCTCAAGATTTCCACAAGGGAAGCATCATGTTTATGATCTCATGAGTAACGATGATGGTACGAACACTAAAGTAAGAGAAGAAAAGTTAAGGAACAAAGATAGAAAGTTAAAGTACGAAAAGAATATTCATAAGACGGTGACAATCGAAAGTTCATAATTAAGCATAAATAGAAACATGCATTTTGATTTTGCTTGTTTTCCTTGTTATGAAATATTTATATGCTATGAAAAACATTCTGAGAAATGTTTTATGTTAAGTGTTTACGAAAAACATTTTTATGTTTACTAAAAAACAAAGGGTTCATAAATGACTTTTTATGAAAAACGTTCAAGAAATGTTTTATGAAAAACGTTTATGCAAAACGTTTCAAAAATGTTTTATGAAAAACGTTTATGAAAAACATTTTCAAAAATGTTTAAGAAAAACGTTTCAGAAATGTTTAAAGAAAAACATTTATAAAAAATGTTTTTAGAAAAAGGTTTTTAAGAGAAAAGCTTTTAAAACATGTTTTAATTGTTTATGAGTTTATGTTTGAACTTACTGAGCAAAGCTTATGAAAAGTTCATTCATGTTATAGGTAGTCTTATGAGTAACCAATAGAACCCGTTTGAAGTGCTTGGTGCTGCGGAGGACAAGTGCGAAGATTTGGGTATAAATATTACCACAATATGATTCCGCTGCTGTTCAAAGAAAAGGTTTTCTTAGTATTTGATTTAGAGTTTTCAAAATTTTAAGAAAATCAAAGTTTTAAAAAATGTTTTCAAGGTCTTAAGATATGTATTTTACGAAATATTTTATATAATTATAAAGAGAAGTTTTAAGTTATGATTTAATAAATGTTTCTTAATAAGTTTTAAGAAACGATTTGAAATAGTTATAAAGTCAAGTGTTGAGCGGTGACTTAACTTAAATTACGACAGAAGTCACAACAGCTTTTCAGAATGTTTTAAAGGATGTGAAGAGAAGAAAAAAAATTTATTCAGTATTTTTCTTATTAAGTAAGTAAGATTAATTCTTAAGAAATAATGTTTAAAGAAAGTTAAGTAACTTCCCCAAAAGGCAGGGCATCACACTTTGCTTCGGCGTCACACTTTGCTTCTTGGAATTCCAAGAAATCGAGTTACAACTTAGGTAAATAAGATAAGCACATGTAGAAGTGTAGTCATCTTTATTACCTACCCAATCAACATCAGAGTACACATGGAGTGCCAAAGATGACTGATGATGTAGAACCACACCATGGTCTAGAAACCTACAAAGATAATGCAATAGTCACTTGACCGTATTTCAGTGGTCACTGGTAGGGAGGTGCGTAAACTAGAAGAGTTTTCATCGTGAAGGCAATGTCAGGCCGAGACAATGACAAATATTGTGGACTGCCAACTATAGTCTGGTACTCAAAAGGATCAATAAGAGCTATACCAGAATAAAGAGCAAGAGTAGGGGTAGTTGTAAGAGGTGTAGTAACAAGCTTTGCATCGGTTGCACGTGTGTGAGCAAGAAGATTAAGAACATATCAAAGTTGAGAAAGAAACAAATCCTTAGGATGAGGAAGAACCTCTACACTAAGAAACTATCCCCACATAACACCCTTTATTAAAATTGTCCTCCTATCTTTATGTTTTCATAACTGCCCTTTTATGAGGAAGAACCTCTACACTAAGAAACTATCCCCACATAACACCCCTTATTAAAATTGTCCTCCTATCTTTATGTTTTCATAACTGCCCTTTTTCTTCTTTTTTCTAAATCTATTTTGCTATTTACTCTTTTTCCCTTGTTTTACTAAAAAAAAATATTTGAAAAGAAAAAAACCTGGTGGGTTCCTTGATAACAGTGTGGGAAGGGATAGTAACTTGGCTTTTAATAAATCACTAATTTTTTATAAAGGGGTAGTTTTAATAAGTAGTTTGTTAAAAGGGCATTTTTTTTTTAAGTTTGGGCATTTAGGGGCCATTTTTGTAAGTTGCCCTATAAAAATGAAAGATAATATGGAAGATTATTAAAAATAATCAACCTGTCAAATTTCTCTTTAATGACTAGACTAGCGATTAGCCAGCCATCTTGTATGTGAAAATGCAAAATAATCTCATAGATTATATTTAATCTATATGATTACCTTCTCGACAACTTGTTAATAATCGTGGTTTGAAAATTAAAAAATATTGGAGAATTTTCATAAATACTATATTTTAAGATTTATTTTTTATAAATGCCATATACATACTAATCTATGGCACAACTTAACATGTAATGTGAATGATAGTGTAACATAAAATTTTTAGTGTGGCATGAAAAAACATAACTTTAAAAATATGGCATAATATGTAATTTTCTCAAAAATATATCTACCAAATTAATCTCATGTAACTGAAGGTTAGCATCAATTTTCGAAGCCCACCTTCCAATGACATCCGGTAGATTACCCGCAGTAGTTTTATAAATTACTTTTTTTTTTTAACCAGTAAAGACAAATTTGCTAAAACATATATTGTTGACCTTTGATTGGTCAATTTGTGCGGTACAAATTCAAAACCCTAATATCTAGTGACATAAAAATGATGGGGTCTGTTTGGGGGGCATTCCTCCTAGCTACCCTTACACATTCCTCAAGTAATGTCTTTTATTTTGACATTTTGTATCTCTTTGTTAGAATTTAATCTTTGTTAAATTGATATATAATAAAAAAAGAAACACTAAATTTTTAAGGAGAAAGGAACACAAATATTATAGTATTTAAAAAAAACTCAATTTTATGGCCCTTATTCAGGCAACATTCTTTACATTTTCCTAATTTCCTTCACATTATTGTCTGCTTCTTCTTTTTCTTTTTCTTTTTTTCCTTTTGTGAACAATTTGGACAAATGGAAAATTACATACAGTTTCAACCTTCATAAGTAAACCTTTTTTTTAATTTTGTTGGGTGAGAGACGAAAATAACTACTTTTGGAGGATAAATTAAAAGAGAGAGAGAGAGAGAGAAAGAGAAGGATTTTTAAGTAAACTAGTAAATATTGAGTATCAAATCTTAGAATAACCTTAGATTAAAAAAAGGCTAAACAGTTGTTTATATCTTGATCCCATACTTCATTAGCTATGTCAAGACAAGTAAACATGTTGAAACTACAAAATCTTTGCTTCAATGACATAAGAAGAAAATAGAAATGGATATTTAATAGTTTATTTCGACATGTATACATTTTTTTCTTAATTTTCTATACAAATAAAAAGTACAACATTTATATCCTAAAATGATTAGTTTGATTAGGTAAAACATTTAAAAATTGAGGTTAAGTAACAATTGAAATATTAGGATGTTTAGTATGGTGATTAAAACTATTGATTAAATTGTAAATACTATAGCACGTGAAAGATTTATACTGTATTAACTTTTTTGCTTTTACTATAACATATGAGAACATTACATTATTTTTAACAGAAAAGTTAGTTAGAACCAACTTTTAACACCCAGAATTTACTTAAGTAAGATTAGTAAGTAAAGTGGTAAATTAGCATGCCTAAATGTGATTTAAGCTTAATTTAATTATTTTGTGATGTTTTCAAAAATTAATCTCGTTTTCAATAATTTTTATTTGTTTTTACCTGCTATTTTGAATTTTTGAAAACCTAATATGTTCCCTTTTGAAAACCACATACGATACATGGTTTTGCAATAGGAAAACCACTCCATTTCTCTCTATTTATTTCTCTTCCCCTCCCTCTTCCTTTTATTCTCTCTTAAGCTCTCTCTTTTTCATCCTCTCTCTTTCCCGTCTCTCTTTCTCTCTCTATTTGATTTTTAAACATTTGAGCAAGGGACTTCAAATTTCAGTGGATTGGAAACTAAGGAGCAAGATTGAGCCTCCTTAAATGTGATTTAAGATCAAATTCGAGGTTAGTTTATATTATTTTTCAAATTTTTAAACTTTGCCCAATTTTCTAAATTTCTTTGAAATGTTGTGATTTAAGCTCCTTGAGCTTAGAAAACCTTTAATCTAAGTTTATGGGACTCAAATCATCTAGAATCTATGGTTGATTTCACCAAAATCGGATTTAATAACCTTTTTTTCCTTTTTCTCCATTTTCAAATATATTCAAAAATCTTTGTGTAAATATTGTTTAAAGTTGTTTAAAAATGTTTAAGTATGTTTTTCTATCATTTATGAGCATTACTCATGCCTGAGAACTAAGAAATAAGGTTAAAAATGGAATTTTGAATTTGAGGAGGCATATACTCGAAGTCTTAGATCCCCAAAATTTTTCAATTTGGTAGGTCGATGATGAGTACCGGTAGGCCAAACTCATCAATTCGGCATGCTAGACTCATCTAGTCAGCAGGCCGAACCTAGGCCAGTTTGACAAGTCGGTTTTGTACAGCTAGTAGGCTGAACTATGCAGTTCGATAGGTCGGATAGGAAAGTTTGGCAAGCCGACTGGCCTTCGTAAAATTTTGCTATTTTCATCTGTTTTCACCTTTTAAAACCTAGATAAAGACCTTGACCCTATAGTATGTTTTTGTGACAATAAAAGGCATACTAAGACACCATGAAATAGCACAATAGCGTAGGATACTCTAAGTTAGATACTGATGAAGCTTAGTTTACCATTAAGGTTGTTCGTGGTTCTGTGGAACTAATGTATAGCGGGTCAAGACTACAATGTTGAGTCACGATGTAGGATATCGAGGTAGGACTCTATACCCCTTTCTTGGTAGCCAAGTTTTAAAAAGAGTTTTGGCCACAAAAAGATGATTTCTTTCAAAATGATTTTCAAGAAATGATTTGGATGAATTACTTAATATTTTTCATTATTTGTTGAATAATGGAATGATCATAATAAATGACATAATGAATGTAATTGAGAATACTCGATAAGATGGGATTTGAATAAAGATAAATACACATAAGGGCCTGTTGCCATATTTAGAGATTGAGTCGTGTAGAGAGCGATTTTGGGGGCAGCTCTCGAAACCTAGCTGGCCCACTACGGTGGTGAAATTATGGCTTTGCCAAAGAATTTATTTATAAGAACAATTCCAGACGAATATTGACTTTACATGGTAAGAATGAATTTAATAAGTTTTATTTATTCCTTTCTGAATTTTTATAAATTACATTCAAACACGAAACTTTATGTTTTATAATTTATGTTTCTAAATCTAATCCTACTGAGCCTTCCGCTCATATTTTTAGTTGTTTTAAAACTTTTCCCCCTATGTGGATTGCAGCTTAGGATTTACTAGAAGGCAATAGGGCAAACACATGAGTGCAGGAATTCAGTTTAGGACATTTCTTTATTAAAATTAAGGCATGTAATATTTTATTCATAATTTCTTTGTCTTAGACTGTGGTTGTAATTTAATTATTGTCGATATCATGTGTACAATAATGTGGCTCCGATGAGGCCTGACTCGTATTTGTTTGTCTTATTGTTTTATCTGGTTTTACCTGCTTTAATTACTTCAATAATTGTTTTAAAAAGGGGTTCTAAATTCTCACGTTTTCAAAATAAATCAATATTTAATCAGGTTTTTAATTAAATTTAATAAATCAATTTAATTAACTCAACACGTTACATCCCATATTTGAGGGCGTGATATAACTAATGCCAACCAGGATTAGCACCATAACTGTTTGAAGATGAATGGATTATTCATGTTAAAGAATGAACAAACTCTAAACTTAATGGGAGAGTTAGTTAAAATCCTTTTCATTCCTAACGTATTATAAATTCGCTTAACTTGATCACATGAACAAGGCTACACATATTTTGAATACTAAAGCCTTGCTATTCTATTCCCTTACTCTCTTTTCCTTTTTTTTTAATTTGTTTTTTTTGTTTTTACTTTTATTTCTTGAGGTAACCTGTATTTCTTGTACGAGTATGTTAAATTTAGTGTTTCAGCACTAACTACAAATAATGTAAAAAAAAGGAGAAGTTAAAAACAAGACGGCATGAAGCCACGTTACTTAAAAAAAAAAGACGAATTGCGTGTTTTTAAGGGATGTATACTTCTATATATATATATGTGTGTAATATATATATATATATATATATATGGAAACAGTCATACGATAAGAAAATAATTTGCAAAATTATTTGGCTTTTCCCAATAAAAGTAGCATTACATCATTGAACCCACTTTTACGAGTCACGAATTTCATTTTCAAAACAAAAAAAAAAAAAAAAAGGTCACGAATTTGGTTGAAATTTTTCCTTTGGCCCTAAGTGCACACTAGTAACTTTTCAAACACTGGCCACCCCATATTTTGGGCGTCAAATCTAATTTCTTAAATGTGCATGAGCATTTTCACTTCATTCAAATAACTCAAATCCACTCTAGAAAGAAAACCAAAAAAAATAAAAAAAAAAAAAAGACAATTTCTTTGATGGATATTAAAAAAATAATCTACCATTATGTATCTGTTTTTCAACCGTTATATATTCAGAAAAGATTAATTTTTACCTTGTCAAACTATTTGAAAATATACATTATCAATGAAACTCACTATTGGGTAAAAATTCAAGCAAAAAAAAGGACGAAGAAGAAGAATAATGATGAACACAAAGAAAACTTGAAGAAGAAGAAGAAGAAGACGAAGAAGAAGAATAATGATGAACACAAAGAAAACTTGAAGAAGAAGACTTGAAGAAGAAGAAGAAGACGACGAAGAAGAAGAATAATGATGAACACAAAGAAAACTTGAAGAAGAAGAAGAAGAAGAAGAAGAAGAAGGAGCCGAAAACAAGATGGTACGGCTTTTTAGGCTGAGTCGGCAGGAAAGTGGGGCCCAAACTCAACAGCGCATAAGAAGAAAGCGAAGGAGAGCACCTGGAGACGTGAGGTAAGCACGTGTCTTCAAAACTCAACGCACGTGCAAATCCCGACAACGTATTAACGGCAATATAAACAGTTTGCGCGGGTGATCAAAACCCCCACGCGACGACAAAAAAAGTTAGAAACTAAATTACTTAAAAATGGTGGGGTTTATTGTAAAAAAAAAAAAGAAAATTAGACCACCATTTATTAGAAATAAAAATAAATAAATTAAAATATAATAATATTAAGTAAATATAATTTATTTAGATCAAAATAAAATTCATTTTGACATAAAATAATGCAGAGAAAAATACAAAACGACGACGAAATAACGAAAAATAGAACGAAAAGAAAGATGAGAAGAAAAAGATAAAACTAAAAATTTAAGTATTTAAAAAGAATACAGGTCGGTTTGATACATGAATTTAAATTAGTGATTTAATTTGAGTTAGTATGATTTGAATTAGGATTTAAGTTGGTGATTTGAATTGTTATCCGAATTGGTGTTTGGATGTGCATAGGTTTTAATTTAAGTATGGAATATAATTAAAATTTATGTTTGGAGAGGTAATGAAAATAATTTTTGATTTATTAACAAATCTAATGAAATCTTAATGTTAATGATCTTAAAAAATATGCAACGTGGATATTAATTTATTCCTCTCTTCACTAGAAACATAATGAAAAAAGAATAATCTCAATTGGATATCAAATGAAGAAGTTATAATTTTTTTCCCTCAAATATAAGAGATGAAATTTTAGTTTTTACTGTAACAGAAAAATCTGAGTATCAAAAGTTTAGGGAAATGAGAACTTTGAAAACTTGATTCTTGATACTCAAAAATTCAGATTTTAGAGAAAACAAACACATATCCAAATAATTTTTGATACTTAAATTCAAATTTAAATCCATTAAATCTAAATAATACTCGAAACAAATAAATCTTATATGAATTTAAAAGTACTATATGTCTAAATATTTTTGAAAGTATTATATTTATTTACATTGAATTATACTTGTGCTATTTTGGAAGGGGTTGGTAATACAATGAAAATTAAATTTAAAAATTAAAATATAATAATGAGAAAAGACAATTCAAAAGAGTTAAGAGAGACAGCATGAACTGGGCCTTCTAGGTACTTTTTTTTTGCCCCTTCCTTTTTATTAGGTAATAAAACAAGGAAAATTAAATTGAAAAATTAAAATATAATAATGAGAAAAGACAAATCAATGAAAATTAAATTGAAAAATTAAAATATAATAATGAGAAAAGACAAATCAATGAAAATTAAATTAAGAAATTAACATATAATAATGGGAAAAGACAAATCAAATCAGATTACGGGAGACGGCATGAACTGAGCCCAACTAGGTACTTTTTTTTGGCCCCGTCCTTTTTATTACTTAATAATGCAATGAAAATTAAATTGAAAAATTAAAATATAATAACGAGAAAAGACAAATCAAAAGAGGCCAAGAGAGACAGCATGAACTGAGCCCTTCTAGGTACTTTTCTTTTGCCCCTTGCTTTTTATTACGTAATAAATAATATATAAACATTATTCTTTTTGTGGGGATAAAATAAATTAATTATTTAATCTTAGACAAGCTCGCAAAGTTGATTATTAAAACTATGGGAAGGTTATATTATTGGCGGGAAAGATTAAAGAATGATTTGAAGAAGTCTTCGTAGTGCACGCTCGTAACAGTGCGTGTAGAACACGAATTTCCTTTTCTCTCCCCTAAATGACATTTAGTCAATATTCGGGGGAAAAAAAGAAGGAAATGTAAATTGCATTGCCAACAACAATAGGTAATACAAAGTTGGTATGGTCATTAGGCTAATTTCTGAGGAATATATATATATATACATGCATTATAGTCGAATTTCTGAGGGAAAAAAGTGCATTATGTTACCGTAATGTGTAATATTGTTTGTCACTTTAGGTCCAAAAAAAGGATATGTATCATAGTTTTAAAATTTGAAAATTTGTTATATTTTTTTTTATAGTTTTATAATGCTTCATTATCATCATCATCATCATTTTCACAAAATAATTATCATTGGTTATGTTTGATTTGACTTGAGCCCCTCTCAAAAAATTTTCTAGCCACATCCCTACTTAATATACTCTTACTAAGTTCAATGTTACAAGTCAATTGTTACTTAATTATGTAGACAATAATTCAAAAATTACATCGATAAAGTTTCAATTCTTAATTTAGTTAACACTAAAAAAATTTGGATTATTTCCCATTTCATTATTAAATGATAAATAAACACAAAAAAGAATCAGCAGTCCTCATTCTTATAAGATGTTTGCCTTTCTCAATTTTAACTAAAACTTTTAATCAATACAATATAAAACTCTCACATTCAACAATGTCAAAAAAAAATAAAATATAATACAAAGTACTTCTATGCTACAAAGGTTTTAATCAAAATTGGTTCAAACCAATGTTTCTAAAAGTCGTATTATTGTTTCACTTTTATTTTTAAACCCATGATTTTCTTTTTTTCATTACACTCTTCTTAACCCCATTATTAATTATTAATAGTATTCCGATCATGCTTTTTTTTTAATTTTTTTTTGGCGCAAACTAGTAGTTATTTTGCATGTGTCGTTTGCTGTCACGCTCCAATGAACAGAGCGTGGGATGACATCTTCAACTCCATAAAAAAACAACGCCTTCTTCCGTTGGCGGGTTCGGTACAACGTCTCCATCACCGACACTCGTAATTAAAAAAAATAAAAAAAAAATAGAGGTGGGTCATTATCCATGGGGTCTCTACTTGCAGAGAAGAAGACGAATCGAAAAACCGAGCTCTTAAATCCTCCGTCTCCGCCATTGTCAACCCTCCCCCTTCCCTTTCTCTCCCGAAGCTTCACGGTTATGTGCTTCGAAACGAAGCCGCCACGCATAATCTTCGCTGTGGATGGGCGGCGACGACGGCAACGACGACTCTCGGACTTGTCCTGCGCCTCCAGACGACGCCGTCCAGGAGGAGGATGACTCGCCGCCGGCCGAGTCCTCCTCCTTCTCCTCCTCCTCTGAGTCTTCCTCTTCCTCCTTGCTCCAAAACCGACTGTCCGAGTCGCCGATTCTCTTGCTCGTCTACTTCCACAAGGCATTCCGCGCCGAGGTCGCCGAACTCCGCCGCGCCGTCGCCTACGTGGCCGAGCATGGCAGCCACTCGAGCGACTTCATCCTCGAGCTCCTGTGCCGGTTCGAGTTCCTCAAGCTCGCTACCAAGTACCACTGCGCTGCCGAGGACGAGGTATCTCTAAAACGATCTTCACTGAGTCACTACAGATCTTCAATCGGATCGGAAATTCTCTTTTAAATCTGTTCAAATCCTTGATTTCATAGGTGAATTCACACTTTCTTCGATTTTGATCGGTGTGTTTGGCAGGTGATTTTTCTGACGCTTGATGTTCACGTGAAGAATGTGGCGAGTACCTATTCGCTTGAGCACAGGAGCATCGATGCGCTCTTCGATTCGATCTTATTCCGATTGAATGCGATGTTGGAGGAGAATGATGACGATGATCAAGACGTTTCGGTGAAGCCGTTTCAAGAGCTCGTGTTTTGCATCGGCACAATCCAGACTTCCATTTCCAATCATATGATTAAAGAAGAGAAACAGGTAATCATTTACTGCATTAAATAAGTTAATTAAGAGCAAGCTTTTCGTTAATTTATGGCGTGATTAATCTAGTGTTGATTCTTTTCCATTTAATTGTACATAAAATAATAACATTCATTTATCAATTAATAAGACCGAATGTAATTCTTGTATCAAATTGCTCTTATTGAAGTCCTTTTGCTGCTTTCTTGCTTGTAAAATAAGAAAAGAATTCGCTAGGAATAATGATACAGATACAGATAAGAGTGATCTTTAGCAAATGTTTACATTTTTTTACAAGGAAAAAAACATACGCATACGAGGAAAAAAACTGAAAATGGAAATATTTTAGAATGAACTAATGAGAAAAGTAAATTAGTTAAGAGATTATGTTGACCTTGTTTGATCACAAACGTGGATCATGTCCTTTTTTTCTTTGGAAAATATGTTGACATTAATTGCTGGCTAGGCAATCTGTACATCTATAAGAAAAGCATTTCTTGCAAACATTGTGTTTGATCTGCAGAAGTTGACATGTTATTTCTTCTTTATGTAGCCGGTCTAGTTTTGTGGTCATTCTTTATATAAAATGCCCAGATAGATACCTAATTTCATTCTTCCTTAAATGTATGCTTTGCAGATTTTTCCTTCGCTCATGAAGCATATCTCCATAAAGGAACAAGCCGCACTTGTGTGGCAGTTCATGTGCAGCGTCCCAATAGTGCTGCTGGAGGACATGTTTCCGTGGATGATCTCCTTTCTTTCACCTCAAGAACAGGTGGACGTTACAAATTGCATAAGAGAAATAGTGCCTGAAGAGAAATCACTACAGGAGGTATATATAAAACCGTTGAAATTTTTACCTTATACAAAGGAATTAATTCAAATCTTGATTTAATATGACCGCCTGTTTTGTTAAATGATTGTGACGAGCTTCAATATATTGTGAAGGTTGTACTTTCTTGGCTTGGCAGTAATAGCGGACCCTCATCGGGTTCCTGTGCAAAGAGTGGAGGAGTTGCAGACATGAAATTTTTACTGAAGTCTTATTCATGTAGGAGATTTCTTGGGGAAACTTGGAGAGCACGTTTCCATAATGAAATTGGATACAATCCGATTGATGGTCTTCATCTTTGGCACGGTGCAATTAGGAAAGACTTAATAGGTGTTCTGGAGGAGCTCTATCAAGCAAGAAACTCAAATGAGTTTTCAAATCTTGACAGAATAGTTATCCGATTGAAATTTTTTGGTGATATCATTACATTTTACTGGTAAATAAAGTGGTTTCTAGATCACTTTTACTTGATACTTGATACATGCAACAAATAAATTGACGAGGAGAGAAATATATATACGTACATTGCATATATTCCTTTTTTTTTTTATAATTTTCCTTCTACGAACCCTACAATCTTTGGAAGGCAAGAAATTGTATAATATTCCTTTTGGCATATATATCTTCATATTTAACATATTTTCACTAGAAACTTCCTCATCTACAGCAATGCATTGGACAAATTATTCTGCCCCGCGTTAAATCAACTTGTCCATGGCTGTATGTCTCCCTCCACTGAAAGATTCTGTAGTGAGAGTCATATTGAGGTTTTACAGATGCTTCTCTACCAAAGTGCTCAAAATGACATAAATTTGGGCAAATTTGTCAATAAACTTTGCGGGGAACTCGAGTCCTCCATCGTCGAAATCAGTAAACAATTCGCTTTTCATGAAGCAAAGGTACACACACACCTTAGAATATGTACTATATAATATTATTTGAGGGATGGTAATAGTTTCCAATATTTGGCTTCCTGTCCCATGGGAACTTTAGGGTTGTACTTATGATCATCTACTCTGATATGAATTATTTGATAGAGACCATGCGCGCGACCTATTGTTACTGTTACTAAACTATAGTTTGGCAAGGTCAGCCAGATGTTTGTTATTTGACACGTCTCTAGGATTGTTTCTCAGGTATTTCCCATCATTAGCAAGAATTGTAGCCACCAGACGCAGTTGCAGCTCTTGTTTGCCAGTGTTCATATGATGCCATTGGGGTTGCTACAGTGCGTTATTACATGGTTTTCATCTCACTTATCTGATGATGAAGCCAGGTCCGTCCTTAACGGGATCAAGCAAGAAGGCTCCACAATCAATGGATCTTTTGTGTCGCTCTTACATGACTGGTTCCGCACTGGTTGTTCTGGTAAAATCTCTGTTGAAAAATTTGGAAAGAACCTGCAACAAATGTTCAAGAGCAGGCGTTCTTTCTTATCTGAGCAAGCCAAGGATGGTGCTGGATCTTCATGCATATACCCCAATAAGCAACCTTGTGAGGGATCCGACTCCAGCCTAAAGGTATCGAGCTGTGCGAAAAAGGGCAAGAGTTGTTTGTCACACCCTTCATCTTTTGGCCACACTGCTAGGAAATATGAAACAGCATATTCCAGCACAATCAATCTTTATATCTATTTCCCAGAAGCAATAAAAGCAAATAATCCCTTTTCTGGAATTCTAGGTGGAGAAACTCAAGGTTCTGTTCACAATGATCCGAAACCAATGGACCTCATCTTTTACTTCCACAAGGCCCTCAAGAAAGATTTGGAATACCTTGTGTGTAGTTCCATTCAGTTAGCTGCAAATGCTGGGTTCCTCGAAGAGTTTTGCAGGCGCTTCAATCTCATACAGTTTTTGTATCAAATCCATAGCGAAGCAGAGGACGAGATTGCCTTTCCAGCTTTGGAGGCCAAGGGACAGGCCACAAACATCAGCCACTGCTACACAATGGACCACAAGTTCGAAGTCGAACACTTCAGAAATGTATCACTTGTACTGGATAACTTGTCTGAATTGAGGGTTGCAGTTTCTGAGGTCGATTCAAACACGGATCAGAAAATGAGGAAGCACTACCAGCTTTGCATGAAACTTCATGATATGTGCAAATCAATGCATGATCTGTTGGCTGGCCATATTCATAGAGAAGAGATAGAGCTTTGGCCTTTATTTAGAGAATGCTTCTCCATAAAGGAGCAAGAAAAGATCGTCGGAAGCATTCTTGGAAGGACAAATGCAGAAATACTTCAAGATATGATACCTTGGTTGATGGCATCTTTGACGCAAGAAGAACAGCATATAATGATGTCTCTATGGCAGCAGATCACAAGAAATACAATGTTTGATGAATGGTTGAAAGAATGGTGGGAGGGGTACAATATCTCTGAGGTAGCAGAGGAGTCAAATGTTGCACCTTCTACAATTGATGATCCCTTGAAGATTATCTTCGAGTACATTTGTGAAGTCAATGAGCATGAAGGAAACCTTTGTAGCCAGAACATAACAATTGCTGAGAAAGATTATGTTGATGGTACTGTCATCCAAATGGGAGATTATAAGGTGGATGATAAATCAACGGATTATGACGTTAAGCTAGATTGTAGTAATTTAGAACTTAGGGAACCTTACACAGAAGATGAGAAAAAGAGAATCCATGAAGTACCAAATGCTTCAAGTCATATCAAACTGGGTGCATTTTTTGAAGCTGTCCAGAAATCCAAGTACTATGATTTCCTTTTGGAAATGAGTCAGGAGGATCTCGAGGCTGCAATCAGAAGAGTGTCACAAGACTCTTCGTTAGATTCTCGGAAGAAATCGTGCATAATCCAGAACCTGCTAGTAAGGTTAGTTATAAGCGTCTGTGTCCTTTTCCTATTTGTTTCTAACCTGTTGGCTTCATTTTATCTAAACTTTTTCTTTTCCCACTAAAAGAGCATACATTTTTTTAGCTGATTGTGGATCTCCGCAAAACGAAAGTTCGTTGTTGCAAAATTAATGAGATAGAAACAAAGAATAAAAACACACAGAATTTACGTGGAAACCCAAAACGGGAAAAAACCACAGGCAGAGGAGAAGAAAATCACTAAACTCGTGAAGATTACAGTGGAGGCATTAGGGAGGCTTAAAATTTGGTAAAAATAAGCCCTAACGCAATACATCATATATATAGGTATAGGCAAAACCCTAAGGACCCAAAAACATAAATTAAACGGCCCAACAACACAGGTCCGTACCGCGGGGGCGGAGCCCTCACACCCCTGGCGAGATCAGTGGTGGGCTACGGGATCGGGCCCGATCCCTCCGCTACCACCACAGATCTCATGAAAAATCCCACTTTTGTTTTTCACCACAATTTGTTGCACCGCGAGCTTTCGGGTCGGGTCAAACTAAATTCGGGTCACCATACTCTAACATTCGTCACTTCTTTAATATGGCTGCTTATTTTCAAAATCTCATGGATCAAAGTTTGCAATTAAGGGAAATAAATGACATGGTTTCTCTTCTGTTTCAGCCGGTGGATTGTCAGACATCACTCTCATTTGACTTCCTCAAGCAATGAGCAAGACTTTCCAGATCAGCACGCATCCTATAGGGACCCTCTCAACTTAAGTTTTGGTTGCAAACACTACAAGAGGAACTGTAAGCTTGTTGCTCCTTGTTGCAACCAGCTTTACACTTGCTTACGCTGCCATGATGAGATGGCTGACCATACTATAGATAGGTATAAACAGCCGTTAATTAATTTTCCCTATGAAAATCTTTGCATTTTTGCTAATACCTTAAAACGCATGCAGGAAAACCGTAACGGAAATGATGTGCATGCAATGCTTAAGAATTCAACCTATTGGTCGTACATGCTCAACGGTTTCCTGCAGAAAATTTTCCATGGCAAGATACTTTTGCAGGATCTGCAAAATATATGATGATGAAAGGTATTATAATTCAATTGATCTACGTTGATATCAGTATTTCGAGAGGTATTTGCAAATACAATGGCTTTCTAATTTGGTGATCCAGTCCTCATAAACACTGTAATATTATGTGGAGGTTCTGATGTAGAAGATCTCTGCAGGGAAATTTATCACTGTCCTTACTGTAATCTCTGCCGTCTTGGGAAGGGATTGGGTATTGACTATTTCCATTGCATGAATTGCAATGCTTGCATGGCACGGACTCTCTTCGTGCACATATGCAGAGAGAAGTCTTTTATGGATAATTGCCCAATATGTCATGAAGACATCTTCACCTCCAGTTTACCGGTGAAGGCGCTTCGATGTGGGCATATGATGCACTCTAAATGCTTTGAGGTACTACATTATTCCTTTACCTTTTTTTTTTTTGTAGCTGTTTTGCAATTATTGTTGAGCTTACTGTAGCTCATACTGCTTTCAGGCTTACACATGTTCTAGTTATACCTGCCCAATATGCGGCAAGTCACTTGGGGACATGAAGGTAAATACGTTACTGCTTAGCACCTTTTCCTTCCCTTAACTTTCTCATTAGGGGTTTGGTTATTTTCAAAATATGGCCAGAGTGTTAAGTCTGCAATCTTAAACCATATTACCGCAAAGAATACATTTTTGGAAGAAGAAAACATTCAAAAGTGATTTAGGGAGAGATTTAACAGGTTTTCATACTTCTAGGAAGGACATTTCTAGATCCCTAGCGATTTACCAAATTTTTAGTACCAAGTTGACTTAACATATGAGTTGTCATTTTCCAGCGGGTAAAATCCATTTTTCTTAATATAGTTTCACTAATTAGGAAAGGAATGTTTTCATTTTTATACCTTGTATTTTAAGGTGGTCAAAAAATCATATCTTGTATTTGATCTTTAACATTTTTTTGCCTTCGTAATTTAAATTCATGTTAAATTTTTACTTTTTCTCAGTCAATGGCTAATTTTGACCACAAAAAGACCTAAACACCCTTGAAGAAAATCTAAAAAATACATAAAAAAAAGTTTTAAAAAAAAGCTAAAATGTCCGAAATATGAAGGATATTCAAGTATTTTATACCATTAAAATCAAATTTTGACCTTCACAAAAGGTAAGAATTTAACATGAATTTAAAATACAAAGGAATAATAATGTTGAAGTTCAAAATGCAAGGTATAAAATTATGATAACCTAAAATGCGGGCTATAAAAATGAAAAATAACCCAATTAGAAAATGATAACAAAGTTGCCACATCACTTGAATATCACTTTGGGATCTCTAATATTTTCTTCTACGAATGAAACGTGTAGTTCACAGTAACAAAGTTTATGTATAAAGCTTTTGCTCTTTTTGACACTCGTGGGCAATTACTCAGATACATCAAAAGTTGATAAATGATGGAGTGGTTTGCATTGACCAACATCATCCTTAACAGCGTATTTGATCGTTTAAATTATCAAAACTTTATAGGTTCCTTCTTCAATTCTTCTCTTCACTTCTCTTAGTTCTAGAGTGATGCTATATGTTCATCTATCTCTTTGTAGTTGTTGAACTTGTGGGAAATCTTGAAACTCTTCAACTAATATTGTCTTGCAGGTGTATTTTAAGATGCTAGATGCATTATTGGCTGAAGAGAACATTCCAGAGGAGTACTCCGGCCAAACTCAGGTTCGGGCATCCTTTTTTTTTTCGTGGTTTATAGCCTTGTATGTAAGGAGTGTTTTATTTGACTACTGTGTAAACAATCGCAGGTCATACTATGCAACGACTGTGAGAAGAGAGGAGACGCTCCCTTTCATTGGCTTTACCACAAATGTCCTCTTTGTGGTTCGTACAACACCAGGATTTTGTGACCATTTCTCGATTTTTTTTTGGATAGAAACCAGGATGTGTTTTAATTCCTTAGACAGTTTGAATAATTGCTTCTGTGAAGCTGCAGGTATAGATCAGCTTGTGCCAATAATTCATTGCGGAATTTGGCAAAAGCATGCTAATCTTTTAATGTTTGATTAATTTAGTTGCTTTTAGTGAGAATAATTTTAGTAACCCGTTTTTGTTTCCTTGATTCAAAATAAATGTTATCAAGATTTGATACTTCTAGTACTCTGCAATAGAGCCGCCATAACTCGTGACATTGAGGGACAACATTCAGAGGGAAAAATGGTCGCACTTATATATGTTATTTTAGAGTTTAAAAAAAAAAATTAAGACGACCACGACAAGGTGATCTATCCAAAATCAGTTTTAGCAGATACATATCAGTTGTAGCAGATACATAATATAAGATGACTTACAAATCAAGTGCTTCCCATCTGTTTGGCTCTTTCTAATGCAACCGTATATGCCCAAAGAGCGGTCTCACAGGGTAAATTGCTTATTGAATTGGTTTGCCCACCTAATCTTTGCAATAGTTTTTCTTCCTGTATGATGAAACAGATTGAAAGAAGCTGCAATAGTTCAGGAGATCAGACTTGAAAATGACCAAATTGTATTGAAACATGAAAATGTTGTTTGCTTGACCAAAGCAACAAGGAGCCATGGCAAATATGATGGTATAGGAGGAAGTTTTCTGCATCTGAGTGGGCGTTCTGTCGAAGCACAAATCAAGATGTTGTTGGAGACCTCTTCAACATCGGAGGTGAATACTTCTAAGTGAAGTAAGTTATGAGCTATACGTTACAGATGTTTTGAATCTCCATTGAATAAGATTGTCCTTCATTATTGGAAGAAGACTTGCATCTGTTGATCAAGGAAAGCAGTGCTTCTGATGGGATTTGCATAAGAACCTTAGATAAACTCACAAGATCTGACTTTCAAGTTAAACAGTAGTAACTCTAAGGTTTTGGCCAAATATGAACATTGAAAAATGAAAGTAAAGAGCAGTCGCATATATATTTTACAGAGAAGCCATAAAAAAGGCTTAATTTGATGACAAAAATACAAAAGCATATTTCATTACATTTTTTTTTCCCAATAAAGCCAATAAAAACTAGAGGCCGATCAATTCATGAAGTGTTCCATAAGATATAGCAAAGAATGCAAAACTTGATAATCTCATAAATTGTGGAACTTTATTCATAAAATGAAAAAAAAAAAGAGAATTGTGGAAGGTTCTATATGAATGAATTCAGAATAAAAAACTACAACAAATAAACAAAGGAAAGCAATTGCACTAGTTTGTTGCTTGCCGGCTTTTTCAATTATCAGTTGAAACTGCCACACTGGTAAGGCTAAAGCACGCGGCCGCACTCTTCAATTCATTATTTGCAACATGATCAAATGATTGAATTGTGTCCTTCAATACCGATTCTTCCGAGCTGCATATAAATTTTTATAATATGAGAGAGATCCTTAATGGAAAATCATAATCAACATACACGATTGGCGTAGACAAGAAAACCAGCCCATATTTTACCTTGATTCACACGCCTCTTTAGACTCCATGAAAGATTGTCTGTCGTCCATGAAAAACGGCATCTCATCGTAATCCTGCACAACTTGTTGATGAATATCTAGCGGCTGCGGAATGACCATTTGGGACTCAATAGCCATTGAACTGTTATTATTGTTTTCACTGTTATTAATAGTACTATAAGGATATTGAGCCCACAAAGGATTCCCCACATTGTTGTCATCCTTGGAATCCAGAAAAACAGTAGAATTGTAAGCAACACTGTTGTTATTAGAGTAAGCTTCATGTTGATTCATAGCCAAACCGGGCATGGAATTATAAGCCTGTGCTGCAGCGGTATGATCATTCAAAAGCGGAATCGCATTACTAGGCGGTGCCATGCCGAGTTCTAGCTGAGAAGCCACATGTTGATCATGATGAGGAGGCATATTAGATGGAATCTGTTGTTGTTGTTGTTGTTGTTGTTGATGATGTTGGCGACACATCTCGAGACGGGCTTGAACGGAATGAAGCTCTTGCTCCAAATGCCAAATTTGGTACCTCAGCTGACAGATCTTCCCTAAACAACCATGGACAGGGTCTCTGTCCCTTTCATTGGCTTGGTAGATAATGGACCACATGGCAGTTGCTTTCTGCTCATTGTCCAACTTCTTGAGTATTTTCAAGATGTTACTTACACCAAACAGCCTGTGGGCATTCTGGAAAAGCTTTGGCTGGTCAGGTGGGAAGTAAGGGGCTAAAGGGCACTCTGGCGTACACCTTCTTCTTTGGTATTTGCAAGCAGCGCAAGCCTGGCCTGAGCCACCCTTAAGGGTCATGGTTTTGCAACTTTTGTTGTCGTTTTGGCCCAAAAATGTTGTGAACAAACGTGATAGAACCTCAAATGAAAAACCCAGAAAGGAATGGAGGTAATGATACTGAAGAGGGAGAAGGAAGAGGAGCAGAAGGAGAATGTAAAAGCAGACCATGAGATTTTTGGTGACGAGAGACTGAGATGACGAGCATTTTCCTTCTTTTCTTGAGCCATGTTGTGAGGAATAAAAAGGGTATGGGGAAGCATTTTGGATCTGAACAGGTCTCTGCCCAAATGCGGATTTGGAGGGTGTGGGAAAGAGACTGAGTAAAAAAACAACCAGATTGGAGGAGAGAAGCGAGTTTTGTGGGAGATCATGGTGTGGGTTTCTAGTTTGAGAGGGTGTGTGTTGTCACCGTTAAGGACAAAATTTGTAAGTCTAGAGGATGTTCCTAAAGTTTTGGGCTACCGCATGGCTGATCACTATTTTACTTTAAATATTTTCATAAAAATGACTAAATCCAACTTCTGTATTGACGTAGGGTTGAGGTTTCAATCTTGGATTATATAAATTCTAAAAAAAATTATCCATTGTATAGAGTTAAAAGTGATACCTAAAAACAAAAAATCACTGTTAAATTTGTGTAAGAACCTATCTGTTATATATATTTTTATTTTTATATGATTTTAATCAAATTTAAGGTTGGAAAAACATTCAAAGTTAATTATGCACAGTATTACATTTTTTATGTATGTTTTATTTGGATATATCTTGCAGTGTAAAGTTGAGAGATTCTTTTTAAACAGGTGTTTTGAAAAAGTAGTTCAAACTAAAGGTTTAAACTGTAAATAGTGTAAAATTCTCATAATATTACAGTAAAAAAATTATAGTATAAAAGCTCTCATATGTTGCACCCCTTATACCTCAACTGATAGTTTAAATAACTCTTCCAAACACCCTATAAGATCATATAAACGATTTAACGTATGGGTTTAGTTTAATTATCTTCACAAGTTGTTTTTTTTATTTTGAATCTTTGATGGACATTATTGAAATAATTTAAATAGAAATCTTCATTTAAAACACATAATTTTCGTCTTTCCAATGTCAACAGATAATTAAACATTATTGGTCCAAAACTAATAAAGAGCTAAGTGTCGTTTTTGGTTTCACAATTTGTTGTCGTTTCAGGTTAATCTAACATATAATTTGTCGTATAATGCACGACATGTCACTTAAACTTAGAAAGTACACTATCTTTCATTGTACAGCGATATGTCGTTTACATACGAAACGAAGTTTTTCTTAAAAAAGTTCGAACCCAGATATCATTTGAATTTAGAAACGACAAACAGTTTCATGCTACTGATAACTTAAAACACGACATGTCGTTATCATATAAAAAACCCGCATATTTCAGGAAGCGCAACGTCGTTTTATTTGTAGTAGGTTGGCCTCCTTTTCATCAGAAAAACGACCTGTAACTGTGGAAATTTGCTCTCAGTTTGGAGTTGTCGACTGAGAAATTTTGTAATTTAAAAGTAACATGTCGTCCTCTGAATAACTGTCGTTCTTAAACAAACGACATATTGTTTTTCACATTTCTTTATATACGTGATAAACAACACACTTTTTATCTATTTCGTTTGGGTAGAGATGCAACAATAGACTGAGACTCGTGGGCCGGCCTAGGCTCGTCCTGCTACAGTGATGTCGGGCCAACACTGTTTATGGCCCGGCCTGGCCCATAAATATTGGTGGGCTTGGTTGGGCCAATATATGTCGGCCGATGGGCCGACCCTACGCGGCCCATAGAAAATCATGTGCCGGGCAAGGCTAGGCTTGATCCGAGCCGGCCTGTCTAGGTCTATAATGGGTTGGTCCATCCAGGCCCACAATGAACAATATTTTTTATGTTTTTTTTTTTTTTTTTTAGTAATTTTGTAAACATCTTATGTGTATAATTATTCCGATTATACTCTTTTTTCCTTATCAAGGTTTTGTCCCATTGGGTTTTTCTTGGAAAGGTTTTTAATGAAGCTATCATAAATAAAATATCCCTTTCTATATTTTTCTTGACTATTCAAACTTTTATATTTGTTAACTTGTTTAAAAATTAAAAATTAAAAATTAAAAAAATTAAAAATTACATGCTTAGATGGGTTGGCTTATTTATACTCATGATGGGCCAAATGAGCCGGCTAATTTAAAGCTCATAGCATGACCCGACACGGATCACGGTATGGCTCGACATGACCTATGTAAAATTAACCTGTGAGTTGGGCCAAGATAATTTTGATATGAGCAGGCCCAGCTCACAACCCACGTGGGCCTAAGGAGAACGGACCAACCCGTTCTTGCATTACTATGCTTGGGGATCATGTTTTTACTATTAAAATTCAAACTACACGCTAAACAACATATGCTATGTACGTAAATACAATGGGAACTCATGATTACATGTAGTCTAGTGATAAATTCATGCTCTCTTAAAATTTAAAAACAATGTAAAAAGAGTGAAAAAAAAAAAAAAGGGAAAAAGGACCTATCTGTTCTAAGTTGTGTACATGCACAAATGGTACCCTATAAATCTTGAACTATATAAAAGATGAATTGTTGGTTTTATTTTCTTAGCTCAATTGATCCTCAACTCTGATAAAATTATACACAAAAAAAAAAAAAAAAAAAAGATACCTGTGTTTTTTTTTTTTTTTTTTAATTTTTCAATCACCTGTCAAGTACATGATCATCATTTACCCAAAAAGACTAAAATACCCCAATAAATCATCTACTGTTAAAAAAAAAAAAACAAAACAAAACAAAAAACACGCTTATCTTTCCCAACTCATGCGGCACCTAAATCCGGCTGTCCCCTCCCTTTGATCTCTGCCAACCTTTTTTTTTTTTTTGTTCAAGATTTGGAAATATTTCTTCAATACCATGAACATTGCAAATCACAAATAAAAAAAAAAAAAAACTCATCTTCTCCAAATCACAAATTGTTAACAACCCATTTCACATAATTTAAAAAAAAAACTAAAAAAAAACTTTTTTCTTCAGATCAAGAAACCCAGATCCCTAAAATTGGATCAAGCCATAAATGACGGTGGTTGTTCTTTTTCAATGATGGCTTGTCAATTAAAAGCTGGGCATCTCTCATTGTATTTGAAGAAAGAAAATAGACGGTCATCCAAAGGCGGGCATCTTTGTTTACCGCCGCTGCAGCCGCCGTTGCCCAAACCCAGACCCGCCGAACTCCCCCTCCCTCCCGCGCGACCTCCTCCTAAGCAAACCCCATACCCATTGCAAATCTACCCAACTCAGCCCTGTCGAATCAAAATCGCCTCCTTCGTCAAGCTCCACCGCCCTTACACTTTTAGTTTTTATTAAAAATGTACAAAAAAAAAAGGATTATTTTATTAAAATACGTTTGAAAACCATTCACGTGATCGTCAAATTAATGTCGGACAGCCATCTTATTCTTTTGCATTATTTTTTGGAGTCCAAAGACAGCAAACTTGAGAAAAAAACTGAGATTAATGAGTTATTTTTTAAATAATTTAAGGTTTAATTTATACCATATTATATTATATTATATTATATTATAAAATAATATAATATAATATAACATTATATAATATAATATGTAACAAACCGAGCTACTTACTCTAAAAATTATGACGTCGGCCATTCTCCTCCAAAACAACAAAACAGACGCTTCTGACGATGGATATTTTCTCAAGTGAATAAATTTTTTTCCATCGTTTTCTTGCCGATGTCTATGATTTCTTATGGACAGTGGTCCCTTTTCCTTTAGGGAAAAAGGAAATTATCAAATACTAGGCGCCGTGCAAAAGCAAGTTTTACATGATATACCATGCCATTCTAGAAATTTTACTCTTTAAACATGCCCATATTGGCCGGAAATTTTTTAGCACTGTGGCACTTCTTACTTTGAATATATTATATATATTGAATATATATAATATATACATATATATATATATATGTAATCATTTTCTCAACTTGACCGTAATAAAAATGTATTATTTAATGCTTTTACCACTTTGATAACTGATTAATGATGAGAGCAGTACTATATAAACTAACAAGGTAGCTGCCCGTCGGAAGTGACGACAACTTTCTTAAAATAATTAAAAAGATAACTCATTTATTAAGTAAAAAAGGTATTTATCTCTCTATACGTTTTGTTCTAGATTAATTTAAGAATTATATCATTGGTTTTTTATTTCATCAAACATATTTTTTTATATTAGATTTAACACACAAATTATACATTACCTAAGTCGATAGATGATTTTGACCTTTAAAATGACCAAATTATCTTTAAATAAAAAAATTAAAACTTTCAAAAAAATAAGAAAAAGCAAAAATAAAAACACACAAAATACCTATTTTTGAAGGTATTATGTACATTTGAAGGCAAAACCTTAGTATATAAAAGGTTTTTTAAGTTTTTAAAGTTATCTTCTTTTTAATTTGTAGGTATTTTGAGCAATTTCTTGTGTCAAAATTAAAGATTAATTGGGCAAATGTATATATTTATGTATTAAATTTAATCTGAAGATATAAATTCGATGAAATCAAAAATAGAAGGTATATTGTTTGAATAAACCTAAAATACAAGGTTTAAAAAAGGTAAATAACCCTAAGTTGAACTAGATATAATTCACATCTTTATCATTATCTTTCTCATGGTTAACTCAAAGTACATTTAACTCGATCATGGCATAAATATCCTAAGTTTATTTTGATCTAACGATCAACCTCTAATTCCTAGTTTGGTCCTTATTAATACTCTTCAACAGGAGACAGGATTTTTCCCTTTCTCATGTATCTTTTGTTTACTTTGTCAAGGTGGACACTGAGAGTTCCATTCATTTGAGGAATAGAGTTCAAGCTTGAAAACAACAAGGAACTCAATCAAAGAGGGATTCTGCTTGCAAATCCATCAACTAACCCTATTTAGCAAATTTGAACTAATATAAGAATTACCTTTTTTTTGGCTAAATTAGGAGAATTGCTTTAATGATAAGTGTTAAATAAAACTACAAAATAATGGAACCAAATTGTAGCAAAAGTGAAGTAGAAATGTGGCAAAAATTTCAGAATATTTTAAAATAACAAAATTAATATCAACAAAATTGTTACATATTATGTAACACAAAATGTGAGATTATTTTAATAATTACAGTGTAATTTTTGCTTCCTGAAAATTTTAAAAATTTTAAATTCTCCTTATTTTTGTCATGTAATATCTATAAAATAATTGAGAAAATTGCATCTTATGGGAAAAACTCTAAAGCACCCTTTGTGTTTTGCTAAAATACTATTCTTGCCCCTCTTATCATAAAATGCCTAAAACATCTCCGTGTTTTCAAAATCATGCATAAAATATCTCCTAAAGAGATTAAACTTTTTAAGCAACCAAAATTATCCTTCATAATCTTTACTAAATACAATTTAAATATTATTAAACCAAAATACTAAATAAAACAAATCTTAAAAATTTAAAAACTCTTAAAAAAATAAAGTGTTTGCTTAATTGAAATATTTATTTGAACATTTTAAATTACATTGTTTTTCATTTTTCTGTGAACTCACATTAATCTTGTAATTTTCAAAAATTAATTACTTCAGGGAGTATTTTGAGTATAAAACACATGGGTCGTTTTAGGCATTTTAATAATAAGAGGAGCAAAAATGAAATTTATACAAAACATAGGGAGTGTTTTGGGTATTTTTCTATGTTATGCTACACTTTTAAAAGTTATATTTATTTGTACCAAACATAGAAAAATTTATGTCACTTTACTATTTATATTGCAGGTTAAGTTATATCATAAATATACATGTATGTCATTTATAAAAAACAGATCTTAAATGATAATGTTTATAAAAATTCCCAACTAAACTCGCAAAAAATTCCTAGAATAATCGGCATTCTTTCACCCAACTAAACACTTGCCATATTGGCCCCTGTCAAGCAGTCTACACTGACATTTTCTTTGCAAAACATAGCCCAACATGACCACATGAAGGAATGTCACTTGTCAGGCTTTGAATCCATGTGGAACCACATAAGGCCAGTGGGGAAGTTGTCCCATTAAATTAAAGCTAAACTTTCCAAAAGGAAAAATATTCCCTAACAACCTACATAAAGGGTTTGTTTGTTAACCAAGTGAGAAACGGTTTGGCTTGTTATATGGTAAGAAAAAAAAGATGTCATTATCTGAAGGGATTAATACCAAGTTGGCTCTTTATCTATGATGTTTTAGTACAAAGTAATGTCTCATCTAAAATGATTCATTTGCTTTTGCAATCCGAAAACATAAAGGAAAATTTGATTAGTCTTTGAATCATTAATATAGAAGCATAATGAGGTTCTTTATTATGATGTTTTAGTACAAAGTATTGTCTCATCTCAAATGAATTTTTTTTAAAGCAAGAAAAAGAAACAAAGAAAAAACTGATTACGCTTTGAATCATTAATATAGGAGCATAATGAGGAAATATCTGCTAATACTGTTTTGCTTTCTTTTTTATTTTTGAAAGTGATACTGTTTTATATCTAATCTACATATAAAATTAACATTTGCAAGGGAAAAAAAAAAGACAATTTCTCTAGTAGAAACTCAAAAAGATACATATTAGTGGGTGTTTATTTTTTAACCATCAGATTTGTAAAAAATAATTTTACACAAATTTAACGGTTTTAAAATATATAAAAGCAGTGGAGTTCCTACTAAAGAAGTTAAAAAAAAAATAAAAGAGGACAAATTTCATGTTTGTTTTATGCTTTCTCCTTTAATCCAATGTCGTGGGGAGCAAAGGTTGGGTGGGGATTTGAGCCGATCCTACTTTTAATATTTATTTTTTATTTATAGAATGATGCATTTTATACTTCGTTTTCTCATAAAAAAGTAGAGAAAATCTTGTGAATGAAAAAAATTTTGCTATTAAATATTGTTTTCTCTAGCCATATTGTGAATGAATTATAGTGGTTTGATTAATAAGATGTTTGACATAGTGATTGAAACCATTAGTTTAAACGGTTTTTATTGTAGCATATAAGAGTTTACACTTTAGTAATTTTTTTCTTTTTTATTGTAGCATGTAAAAATTTTACACTGTTTATAACTAAGTTAGTGGTTAGGACCGCCTCTTGCAAACACCATTTAAAAGTTATACATTATCAATAGGGAATCTTATTTAAATTTTAAGCTACTCAATTTTATTTTAAATTGTTGTTTTCTTTCCTGCAAATTGGAAACTCAAAGTAAGTAGCATAATATAAATAAATATTAAAGCTTACTGCAAAACATGTTAGATGCCCATCTGAACAGCTTTTAAATAGTGAAACAATAAAAGAATTTAATCTTCTTCTGATATTGTATAATATAAGGTACATTTTTTTTTGTTTTGTCTCCTTTTTTTTTTTTTAAATAGACTAACCAAAGGCCATGATGATCTCGCGGATTAATAACACAAAATGCGTACGATTGTCCCGGCCATCTTTTGTCTTGTCTGGTATGTTTGTTATTATATATATACAAACATATATACACACACACACACACACACACACATACATATTATATATATATATAACAGGGGACGTGCTCCAAACCAGCCGGCTGGACGGAGCAGCCACTTAAATCTGCCGTTCAGATTAGAAAGAACGGCCCAGATTGACCGAAGGGCTTTTTTTTTTTTTTTTTTTTTGCAATTAATGGTTGCTTACTATAACAGGTTAATGGCATATTTATTACTCACATCTAACGGCGCGCGTTCATTTAATTGTTTAAATTAGAAATTTAGAAGGAAAAGTTAACGCCGTCAACCTCGTCACGTGACTTTTCTTAATGCTTAAAGGATTGCCAAAAAACAGTGCATAGAGTATAGTGCCAATAAACGGTTTCCGTATTAATTAGGAAAGCTTTTTTTTAGGGAGGAAAGCCATTAGTCTTTTTTCTTTTTTTTGAAAAGGAAAATCAGTAGCTTTTGTTTTTTTTTTTTTTTAGTTTTGTTTCTTTTTTTTTTTTTTATGTCCGCATCTGTTCTTTTTTTTTTATTTTTACTTTTTTCATCTGTTTTTTTACTTGTTCTCTCTCACTCTCGCTCTCTCTTGTCATCCGTCCTTTGTCATTTATATTCTCATAGCTTTTTTTAGCAGAAAAAAATCAGTGCTTTTCTTCTGTTTCTTTTTTCATCAACTAGTGCTCTATTTTTTTGTCTTTTTTTCCTTAATTTTTTTATTAATATTTTTTTGTATATTTTTTCTACATTTTATTTTTTTAAAGGCATCATTTGTCTATCATAATTTCGTAATTGAATCTTCCTTTATTAAGAAATTTTCTCTATTTTATACTTTACTCTACGGTTTTGGTGCTTTATTTTTTTCCTTGTCCTTTTAACCATAGTTGTCTATAATTGTCTCTAACAGATAATTTTGTATATTTTGATATTTAACCTTTTTTTCTCTTTCTTAAGGCTTTATTTTTTTTTCTTTCTTATTCATTTTTTTCCTTTTTGATGTTTTACCACAGTGTCTATTTACGTTTTTTTTTCTTTAAACTATATTGTATATCATTGTTTTTTTTTTACATTCGGTGCTTTTTTTTTTACTTTTTTCTTTTTTTTTTTGGTTGTTTTACCTTTTTCTTTCTTTCTTTCTTTTTGGCTCCATCTACCATAGTCTTTTACCTCTTCTCTCCCACCCAATGTTCTCCTAGTTTTTATCTTTTGGTTCCACTTTCATTTTTCCTCTATTTGAACTTTTTTAATCTCTTTCATAAATTTCTTAAACCTCTAATATCAACTTTCTCTGGAATAATCTCATTCGAAACATGCCCTCAACAAACTTGGAAGGAAAGAGCATGGACAAAGCTTCAACGCAAACTTTGCATACATCTCAAACCACTCCTATAACTAGCCAACATGAAACCCCTTCGCGAACCCAATGCAACAACTCACCATGTGATAGTGAAAGTGTGTACTGCCCTGCAATCAAATCCACTCAAAGCAGCCAATATCATAGGTTTCGAGCAATATAGCTGCCCTTCCGATTTTGAACTCGATGATGATGCTCTACAACACACGTACCGGCCATCATATAAGCAACGACGTGGTTTTATCCTTTTGGGGTGGTTTGCCTGGTGTGATTGTAATTTACTTAGTTATTAAAGACTTGTTATTTAAACTAAGCCCTTTTTTTATTTTGAACTTGGTGAGGACAATTTAAACAAAACATATCAGCCATCATGTTAGCCTCACCACCTACTAACTTGTCGTTTCACAAAAAAAGATTGATAACTATTAGTATTATGATTAATTGTTGATTTAAGTGATTTAATTACTATGCATTAGATTTTAAGTAGCTAGCATTTTTGGATATTTTAGTACCTCCGCTCAAATTACATATACCGTGGAAACCTAGTCTCCTAAAAATTACAAATCCTCATGGCTTGCAACAGTAAAGTCACGTCGGATCAAAACCAATGGTATACTATTTATTGGAAAATTATGTCGTCGTCTATATACACTACTGCCCAGTCACATGACCTTTTGGACTTGCAGTAGCCGGATGAAAACAATAACATGGTGTTTGGCATAGTGGTAAAAATTATTGATTAAAATTGTAAATATTATAATAAATGAGAGTTTTATATTATAATAACTTTTTTACTTTAACTGTAATATATGAGAGTTTTATACTGTTTTTAACTAAAAAGTTGGTTAAAACCAACTAATATTAAACAGCCAATAAGTGTGAACCAGTCATCATTGACTACATTAACTCCTTCCACGTGGCATTCTTCAAGGGCAAATAACCCCTTGTTAGAGTGCTAATTTTTTCCACATATGGGTTGCTCCCTCCAGCCGGCTGGATGGGAGCACAGCCCTATGTAACGGTTCGCATGTGCAAACTTAGACATGGTTGCCAGTACTGCAGCAACATCTCACCTAAAAGCTCAAACAGACTTATTCAAAATTCCATCCGCATAACAAAGTCAGCGCATGCGTAAGCTGCATACGCCACCTGTTTGGCAAGAGATCAGTAGTTTTTTACGTGAAGTCTCTTTTTCACCAGCTTGGGAAGAAATATTGTTAATTATTGTCATCAATGATATAGAGTTAGGTTATATTTGGTGGTTTCTATTGTATTATATAAGGTATTGTATTATTGTATTGTGTTGGGTTGTCATAGTACAATATTGAGTTTGATATTATGACACATTGTAAAATGTAATTTTTTTAAATTATGGTGTTAAAATATAATTTTACAAAAATTAAGAGATCAAAATGTAACTTTTTAAAAATTATAGAATCAAAATATAATTTTTTGAATTAAGGGGTCAAAATATAATTTTTTTAAAGTACCCTCAATTTTTAGAAAATTATAGATATTGGTCCAATCATATATCGGTCTAATCCTAACTGCGTGTCCGACTCAAATTTGACAAGAACCATGGATCTAGTAAAAAATAGGGAGAAAGAGCAAAATAAAATATTTAGGTTAAAAATCAGTTAATCATGTCATATATTTTAAAATGTATAGTAAATAGTATATCATAAGAAATTGAGATTTATCCCATGAGAAATTGAAAACAAAAACCCTAAAATACTCTTACCTTTTTTTCCTCTCCATCTCTCAACCTTCTTCCTTACCAACACTAGCTGTTGTCGAGAAATATAGTATTTACATGTTAATATTATATTTCTAAATAATGAAAAATTTTTACCAATGACGTCGCCAACTACCACCGGCATCGGAGATGTCATTAGTGGTCAAGAAATATTGTATTAATATGTAAATATTGTATTTCTATGTAAATAAATAAATTTATTCCCAACCTTGTTGGATCCAAAAATACTGTATTTACATGAAACTGTTTTTTGTATGTAAATACAAAAATTTACTAGAAACGTTGCCGAACATAGTCGACATCGGTGATGTTGCCAATAATCGAGAAATATTGTATTAACATGTAAATATTATATTTCTGTTAAATGTAGAAATTTATTGGTAAATTCTCCAGACAACATCAACAACCCAGAAATAACATATATATACTAGTAAATACGCATATTTACCTATAAATGTTTCACTTTTTTAACAAAACATGTAATAATTACAACTCATGAACTGGTGCAACCGTTATAACTTATGCAACCTTTTACCTAAAGGTATCCTTTCATAAAACAATACAACTATTATAATAAATAGGTCTGTTGGTAATAGATATTCAATTTTGTATGAACGCATATAACCAATCAACACAACGGTTCGTAACAATTAAAAAAACACAACGATTTATAATTAGTAATTTTGGGCTAGCATCCTAGCACCACCTTTTCTACATTGCTGCACCTGTACATTGTCATACGACGTTGTATTGCTAAATGCACTATACTGCAGTGTATTGCAACAGAGAGCTGGAGCTATGTTGCCAGTGCTTGTCTGCTCCAATTGAGAGTTGGAGCTACATCGCTAGTGCTTGTTGGCTCAAGCACGAGCCTCTACCCCAAAAATGTGTTTCCATAAGTTCTAGGGTTGTAACTTCACAATTCTAGTACCACGGCACTAGATATTGATTCCAAACACTTAGAAAAGAAGTATGTTTTCTTATTTTCATGTGGTTTTCAATTTTTAAAATTTAAAAGACATATTACAGTCTCTCTTACAATGATACACTCAATATAATCAGTATTATTATATAATTGTTTAAGTAGTGTGAAATCTAATTATTTCCTCAAAAAAATCTAATTATACTATAAATTCTTTTGCGGACCACTATTCAACCTATAATTCGATTTGTAATATTTTTTAAGTCGTATGAAATCTAATTATTTCCTAAAAAAAATCTAATTATGCTATAACTTTTTTGCAGACCCCTATGCGACCTATAACTCGATTTGTCATAATTTGGTATGATAAAAGAAATTTTCACGACAACCATTTTTTAAGAGTGAAGTATACCTTTCACTTCTTCTTCTTATTATACAGAAATTTTATAGGGGTTAATTAAGTGTAATTGATGTGTGATAAAAAATTTGCAAGGCAACCATTATTTTAGAGTGAATGCACTTCATACTTTTTTCTTTGATTATAGCAAAATTTTATAGTGGTAAGCAAATGTAGCCTCGTTTTTAGAGTGAATCGGCATAAATTCCATATGTGCTCAATTTATTTTTATTCTTCTTTTTGTTTTCTTATTGCTTCCCATAGCAAATTAGGGCTTTTAATTTTTAAGAGTAACTATTCAAGTCTTCCAAAATCATTCCATTAAAAAAAGGCTTGTATATATAATCATGTGAATTTTGGCACTCTATAAAATGTCTACGAGGGACTTCAATGGTAATAAAAGCTATTCGTCCATCTAATTTTGATTTGGTAGATATACTAGTTGTATAAGATAGTGAACGGTATATTTACCGGGTGTTTAGAAGGGTGGTTTCCACCACTTTTTCAGTTATAAATAATATAAAGCTCTCACATGCTCTAGTAACAATAAAAAAAAATCGCTACAATGTAAAGCTCTTATATACTACAGTAAAAATGATTCTAACCAACGGTTCCCACTACCCTTTCAAACACTTAAAGCAAAAAAGGCTTGTTAATCATAAGCTTTTATTACACTTTGTCAAATGTTGTTATTAGTCAACTCTATGATATGGATCAGAAACTTCTTTGCCCTATTAATTAGTCCTCATAGTAATGGCAATTTTTGCAGTCCCATAAGGTAATTTTCGTACTTAATTCATGCACTTCTTAAAGAAAATGTCGAACAAACCGAATACAGTGTCATTTTTGAAAGATACGAACAGACATTAATTACCTATAAATCAAAGTCTGATATTGGTGACCAAAGAGGCACATGCTAATATTATAAAGCTCACTTGGAATCTTTATAGATTATTTTTGAAAGGTATAGATTTTTTTTCAATGTAAAGTTATAATTATTGATTTATAAATTATTAAGGATAAATAATGTTCCAATTTAACAAGAAGAAGAAGGACAATTGTGTCCCATTAAAAAAAAGTCAATGCTTTATTATATTTTTCTATGAATGTATCAAATTTACTTTTAAAGATGAGCGATCTACTTCTACAGGAAAAGTGGAAAACCTAAAAAAAAGAAAGTTCAGTTTTCTCTCCGATCCACGTGGCACCGATGCCTAGTGCAGAGCCCGTAATTCTTTTCAAGAGACTAAATTAAGCTAAAATTTTGAACTAAAATAATAGTATAACTATATTGTTCAACCATCTTTACAATACACAAAATGATAGGTCAATGAGAAAAACCCCTCTCCTTTTACGATGAAGCGAACCCTCCCCTCCTCTAACGGTGACATGAAGCCACTACTTCATAAGTGGTGACATAAGCTAAGTTTCCTTTTAGGGCACATGGAACTCAATCCCTTGTGATCCCACATTCTCTCTCCCTAGTGACGAGATTGCTTTTCGTGTTGCATGATCTCCCCACCCTTACATGGTGGTGTAGATCCAACCTCCTCCCTATTATGGTACAAACCCTATGTCTCCTTGCCAATGCAAGCTCCCCCGTTACCTTCTTCAATCTTCCTTTTCTTCATCTTCCCCTTGTGCTTGATTTCACTATTCAAACAAAGTTACAAACTTTGTTCTTTGATACAACATATATGTCAAGCTCTTTAAACATCGCATTATAATTAGTTTGTCCTACTAGTAAGATTAGCTTTTTTTAACAATTTTATTAAATTTTGAGCAGTAGCAGAGCTATAACTTTTTCTCTGCGGGACACCATATAGAAAATCAAAAATTATTTTATTGAATGAAGATATAATTATATATTTTAATGATTGAGTGATGCAAAATTATAATTTTATTATAAAATTGGGCTCAACAACATATTTAAATTATTTTACATGAACAAAAAAATGTATTTCAATTATTTTATTAAGGCACAATGTAACACCCATTATTTTCCTAACGGATATTAAGGCAATTAATTAATTACTAGTATACCAATTAAAAATTTGTTTTATTTAAAATATATTTCACAATATTTATTTTTACTTATTTTTAGAATTTCCTAAAATTTTTTATACTTATTTAGTATATTTATCAAAACGCCCTTGGTACTTTTAATTAATTATAAAAATGCCATTTGGTATTACTTGAGCTAAAAGTCCCTGGAGAAAACTCATTCTCACCTACTCCTCAATCATCCATTTCTCTTTTTCAATTCAGATCAATTCATTTTCTTTCACTTTCTCTCATGTCTCTCCCTGCTTCTTTCTTTTCTTTCTTCTCTTTTTCTTTCCTTTTTTCTTCTTCATTTATTTTTCCACGATGAGATAAACCAGAGAGAATCAAAGGAAACCTCAAGCTATCCTTTCACAAAACCATAGATAATCACTCACAAACCTAAGATTGAAGAGGCTTAAACATTCTCAAGATCAAAATCATGGGTTTAAGCTAAGTTTTTTAGGTTAGATTTCTAAAACATTAATCTTGGTTCTAAGTTGTATTTTGCTATAAAAATTGAGAGAAATGTGTTTTTGATGTTTGTGGGTAATTATACAATGTTTTTGAAGCTTGATTTACATAGATCTTTGTTTAAAATGAGTTTTTGAGCTATTTTTGAAAAGTTTTGATTTTCGGTTTAGATTTGTTTGTTGAGCATGATAATTTTGAAAAGAATGATCTATAACTGTTTAAATGTGTTAATCCATGGTTTTTATGCATTTTCTATACCCTAAAAATTGTTAAAAATGATCAGATTGAGTTTTAAAGTTTGAAAACTTTGAACATAGAAACTGAAATTAGCAAAAGTTATTTTGTCAACAGGCCTATCTTTTCAATCGACAGACTAAACTTGTTGACAAGTTCGATAGGCCGATGGCTGAACAATACCGGCATGCCAAACTTTGAGACCGGCAGGCCAAACTTTGAGACCAATAGGCCCACAGAAGGTCCAAAAATAGTAGTTTTGTTCAAAATGCTGGAAATAGTTGATCGGTAGGCCGATCAAGCATTTTAAACACACTTGTTTTACACCGTTTTGTGTTACAAAATGAACCAAGGATTTCAAATAAATGATTATGGCACATTAATAAGAATAAATAGTAAATTCGTATGATTATGGATTAGGAATTTAGTTAAAGTATGGTCATTTTATACGTCGTAGGATAACAGAGTACTTGAAGCTTACGTTGTGAGCTAGAAGTTATTGGCATGGTATTTGCCAAGAGGTAAGGAATCTATTATTCATCTTTTGTAAGGTTTTTATAGAACTAAAATTGATTGTTTTACTGCAAGATATATATGTATATTGAACTGCTATTATATTACATATGATACTATGACATGAACTCGTCTTGTATTGTACAACGAGGAATATATTGATTTAATATATGTTGTCATAAATTGAGAACATGGTTAGGAAAACTGACTCTATAAATAACGAATGATTATAGAGAAACGGTAAGACGTGAAGAGGGTGGCGGTTAAGTCTTTGGGCACGAGTACCCTAAAAGGTAAAATAGGAGGAGGTGATGACGCTTCCTTGGGTCAAAAGTCTCAGAACGCATTGTATCGGAATCGACTTGGTGAGGACTCGAAGCTTAATGTCCCCTCACTAGAACACCCTTAGAATGTTTGGAGGGTGATCAATAGCGCCCTTTTGAGTTTCGTTGAGTTGAGTGATGTGATATTCTATTCCATAGTGGAAACAGATGAGCATAATTGAATCCTGAATTAATATGTATATATATGTATGAAATTGGTAAGAATGATCATAAGATATCTACCGGGATTGAACATGATAAAATTGATAAATAATGATGGGAACTAATTAACCATGTAGGTTTTGATATGGTAAGGATAAAAACCTAAAGATGAGTTGGTTTTCCCTACTGAATATGTTGTCGCTCATTCTTATATATTTTTATCTTTTCAGGATTCATTAAGTGTGAGGTGCCTACGATAAAAATAATTGAAGAAGCTATGTAGCTATATTATGTTGGGATTGCTTCAATTATTAAGAATATTCTTCATAATAATGTAAGCCTCGATTATTACTTTCTGTGGTTGTATTAAGATGTGTTGAGGGTTGAAATGATGATAACGATAATTTTATATTATTAAATTTAATGTGCTACATTAAATTGTGGTTTAATTGTTGTTTATATTTTTATTTTGATTTAAAAGTTTGTAATTAATTTCCGAGTAACTTTATTTTTAAAGTTTACTTTTATTTTTTATTTTTATTTTAATTCATTAAAAACTGTTAACCTTTATATAGGGACATTACACACAAAAACATTTTTCAATTATTTAGTAGGGCATGATTGTAATTTCCTTCACAACAAGGGCATAACTAAAATTCTAAACTACAAAATAGTGAAAAAATACAAATTTAAAAAATGAGTAGGAGAACGTCATCACAAGCTGGCTCCGCCAGTGACTTTTGAGGTTTTGAAAAAAAAAAGCATGTTAGAAAGTATTTTGAAACCAAATTGAAATTTAAAGTGAAAACTTAAATACTTTAGTATGTAAAAGTTTTACTTATGGCAGTTAAAACTTATTAAACAAAGCCTATAGAATTATTTCTTCAATCAACAAGTAAAAAATTTTACTATATCATTTAAACGTTTTCTACCGTAAAATTTTCCAAATTCTAGTGTATATTTTCAATCTAACCTATTAAATATAATCGAACGTTATAATTTCTCCTAGAACATTTGCATTTTTAACAACCTTATATAATAATAATAATAATAATAATTAGATAAATGCAGCGACCAAGCGAATTGCCGTGCAACAAATAAAAACTAAAAAGGATAATTTAGACCGAGCCAACTGTCATTTGGCTTGCAAAAAAAAAAAAAACTAAGTTGGTGTTTGAAACAGTGGTAAAAATTAATAGTGAAAACTACTTTTAATGTAGTATGTGAGAGCTTTATACTGTAATAATTTTTTTTATTATTATTGTAACATATGAAAATTTTTTACTGTATATAACTGAGTTTACGGTGAAAACTAAAAGTCAAACACCTCTAAAAAGGACAATTTAGAGTACCACAAATATTTTGATCGAACTGTTTATATTAAAATAGAGGGAAAAAAGAAAAAAAAAACTATTTCATTTTGTTTAAAAAAAAGAGAGAGAAAGAAAACAAGAGAAGAAATCATTTCGCTCAAAAATGGCTGACAGAGGAATCGAGAGAGGGTAAGCCAAAACGTGTTAACAGTTCTAAGCTCTGACTGGTCAATGGCTCAATTTTGAGAATTTTCGATATAAACAATAAAAACCCAACCAAAAAAAAAAAAAGAAAATTAGAAAAAAACTGAAAAAAAAATCCTCATCTTCTAGATGGGAGAATTTGTAGTGAAGGAGTACAAAAAAGCTGTGTCTGATGTCCGAAGGCGAAGAGTCTATCTCTGACTCTCCAAACCCCCCCAAATCCAATCCCTTGTTTCCCTCTCAGTCAATCCACTTCACACGCTCTCTCTCTCCAAGAATTTTCATCTCAAAATTCCCATCTTTACCCCAGCTCTCTCTCTCTAAAACCCCCGCCATTGACGCCAACAGCAACAACAGCAAAAATCTCAAACTTTTTCACTTCAAGTACGAAACCCAGAAAACCCATGTTACTTTAACCCAGATATTGCCATTCATTTTAAGGAATTTTTGCTCTGTAATATATTATGGGTGGAAATGGGAAGCACAGGTGGAAGATTTCATTCCATCGTTCTTCTCCTTCTTCTTCGTCGAGCTCAAAAATGGAAGTCAATCGCCATAAACAACAACAACAACAGCAAGAACCTCCGAAGGACTTTCTCTGCCCAATTCAAGGAGCTTTAATGGCGGACCCCGTCGTCGTCCCCTCCGGCCAGACCTTCGAGCGGGTCTCCATCCAAGTCTGCAGAGAATTAGGCTTCTCTCCCAAGCTCGACGACGGCTCAAGCCCCGATTTCTCCACAATCATCCCAAACAAAGCCATCCAATCCGCCATCCTCCATTGGTGCGACTCCTCAGGCGTGGACCGCCCGCGCGCTCCCGATCCCGCCTCCGTCGAGAAGCTCGTGAGGGTCTTAATGGCGGAAAAGGAGGGTCATGATCATGATCGTGCTCATCCTTCTACTTCTTCGCCGCCGCAGCTTAGGCTTTCGGAGCAGGAGCTCCTCCGCGGCGTGGCGGAGAATCCGCCGGTGATATTCTCTCACGCCGCCACCGAGCTGGGTCCACGAGTCAACCATTTCTACTCGAGCTCATCGGAGGAGTCGGTGGTCATTCCCGCAGAGAATCCCGGCACTCCTCTCCCTTTCGCGACTCGTCCGCTCTGTTACTCCTCTTCGTCTTCCTCCGAGATCACCGATGGCGAAACTCTAGCCTCCTCGATCCCAAATTCGGCTCCGGCGTCGGAGGAGGAAGGTCAATTTGTGAAGAAATTGAAAAGCGTCGACGTCGTTGACCAAGAGGAAGGCGTAATTTCTCTCCGGAAGTTGACCAGGACGAAAGAGGATCTTAGGGTTTCCCTCTGCACAGCTAAGGTTCTTTTATCCCTAAAGCCTCTGATAAGCTCGAGATACGCCGTCGTCCAGACGAATGCCATAGCCGCGTTAGTCAACCTCTCGCTGGAGAAGCCGAACAAGGTGATGATCGTGCGCTTGGGATTCGTCCCCTACCTTATCGACGTCCTGAAATCGGGATCGAGCGAGGCTCAGGAGCACTCCGCGGGGGCGATCTTCAGCCTCGCGTTGGAAGACGAGAACAAGATGGCGATCGGAGTCCTCGGCGCGTTGCCACCATTGATGCACGCACTCGTGAGGTCGGAGAGCGAGCGGACTCGGCACGACTCGGCTCTGGCACTGTACCACCTGACCCTCGTTCAGAGCAACCGAGCCAAGCTGGTGAAGCTCAACGCGGTGCCGACGTTGCTAGCCCTGGCTCAGGCGGGGTCGTCGGCGAGCAGGGTGCTTCTGGTGCTCTGCAACCTGGCGGTGTGTCCGGAGGGGAGGTCGGCAATGCTGGACGGGGACGCGGTGGAGTGCTTGGTGGGGATGCTGAGGAGGGACGAGTTGGACTCGGAGGCGACTCGGGAGAACTGCGTGGCGGCGCTGTTCGCGCTCAGCCATGGGAGCATGAGGTTCAGGGGGCTGGCGAGGGAGGCGAGGGCGGTGGATGTGTTGAGGGAGATAGAGGAGAGAGGGAGCGAGAGGGCCAGGGAGAAGGCCAAGAGGCTGTTGCAGAAGATGAGAGGGAGAGACGACGGAGAAGACGAGGAAGGCGACTGGAGATTGCCTCTCCGTTCTGACGGCGGCGGCGGCGGCGTAGGAGGAGGAGGAGGGGGGTTTGGTGGGACCCGGTGTAAAGTGGGTGCTGGGAAGAACTTGCACGGTGCAAACTCAACTACTTTTTGATTTTTCTAATTACGGTTTTTTTTTTATTTTTTATTTTACGTCTAATTGATGGGTTTTTGGCTTAAACTTAGGTCTCTATAGATTGATTGTAAATTAATATTGTGGCGTCGAAAAAAAAAAGTTGTAATTTTATTGGTTTTTCATGGGGAGAAACTTGCAGATTTTTTGCTCACTGTTTTGTCGAGTCCTTTTTTTTCCCCCTTTCATCTGGGTTTTTTGGTTTAATATTGCTAATACAGGATGTAAATTACTGTTTCAGTCAGGAAAAAAAAAGCACAAAAAATGTAAATATTTATCTTTTCAAGGCATAAAAAAAGAAAGGTGTAATTTTTATTGGTGTTTTGGGAGGGTTCTATCCATGGTGTTGGATGCTGGGGATTTTTTTTCTTTTTGGGTAAATAGTGATGCAACTTCCTTTTGTCAACAGTGTCTTCTTCTATGAAAATAACATCCTTAGTTTGGTATTTGATTTTAGTTTTTGCGCACATAGTGGTGCAACTTCCTATGTGTTGCATACATAGCGCATAAGCTTTTGTGGAAGAGACTTTTGCCAAGGTACTTCCTTTGACAACATTGGTTCGATTTGCTACAGTGAAACTATAAATAAAATAAAGTAAAAATAAGTTGTAATGTAAAACTCTTATATGTTACAATCTTTTGAATCAAAATAGTTTAAACTATTAATTTAAACTAATGTCATCCAACACAATTTTTTGCTTTTTATGCCTCAATCTTCAAATTTTCTTTGTTTTGGACTTATTAAAACGGGAGAAATGAACCATGAAGAACCCTTTTGAGGGTTAAAAAACTCTTCTTGTTTCTTAAAGAAACAAACAGGTGAAAAAAACTAAAATGTGAACAAGTGATGCAGAGCTCTTATTCATACGAACAATTCTATTTAATATCACAAGATTATAACCTAACAAAACAATAAAATTCAGTTAAAAAATACACCTAAAATAAATTAAAGTTTATAGTTTTATAAGTAACGAGTTATAACCGAGTGGGGTGGAAATGATTTTTCTAATCAGACATTGGATTGGAAATTCATGGAGAACTACTTGTTTATGTGGGATTGGATCATGTCTGATAAACTCGAGGCTAAAGGCTAAAAGCATATTGTTTTAGCTTTTGGGAATTTCTTTTCTATACGGATTGTTGGTGTATTGGTTTAGCTTTTGGGAATCTATGTTAATATGGGATTATTGGTGGGGCCTGTCATGCACAAGTGACAAGTCTACTTTTCCCCTTTTGTTTTATTTTTATTTGTTCTCTTCTTTTCTTCATGTAAAAGGCTTTGGGGCAATTTAGTTTCACATTTATGTTTCTGGATATAATCTGTCTAATAAAATATCTGAACAAAGGCAGATAATGAAATAAAGCTCCCAACTTTGAAGGGCACCTGAACGGTGAATGATGGATTAGTATTGCTAATTTTCTATTACTTTCTTTCCTTAGGGGGAAAAAGTTTCAAAAAGTTAGTAATAGGCGTGAATTGGAATAGTAAGCTAAAAAGCTGTATCATTTGAAAGAAACTGCCGAGGAAACGTTCATTCATAATGCTTTCCGAGTGGTTTTCTTTTCTTTTTCGGTTAACGTCATTTGTGCCTCCTAAATTTTAAAGTCATTTTCAATTTATCCTTAAACTTTAAAAACTTTCAATTTTCCATATGAATTTGATTTAATCCCACTTAACATCTTCAATTAGACCTTTTGTTAAAACAAACAGAAAAAAATGGGTTTAAATGCAGTCACGTGATATTTTTCTATTTGTTTTTTTTTTTTACACAAATTCTAATAAAAAGACCACATGATTACATTATCTTCTTTTTCCAAATGTGTTCAATAAAACTTCTAACCGAAGGGGCTTAATGGGATTAATTTAAATTCAAAGAGCAAAATAGCAGTTTTAAAAATTTGAAGATAAATTGAGAGTAACCAAAAAGTTTAAGGGATATGGGGGAGATTAACCTTTCATTTTAGTGAGTGTTGTATTTTAGAATCTCAAACATGTTTCTTACCTTTTTTTTTTAATTGTGCCTAACTTTCCTTTGCATGTTCAGCCCAAAAAAATTGTTTTTAATATTTATAAAGTGTTTGACATGGTGGTAGGAACTATTAGTTAAAACTGTTTTTATTGTATCATGAAAAGCTTTACATTGTAGCAATTTTTTCTTTTTATAGTAATATATGAGAGTTTTATACCGTTATAACTGAGATAGTGGTTAAAACCACTCTCCTAAAACAGCATGTTAGTTAATATATGAACATGAGAATTTTTAGGTAGGGTATGCACAAAATACTATCCGATTAGATTATGTCTGTTTTCCATAATTGTATATTTTATTGTGATTTTAATCATAGTTAACTAGACATACAGACAATCTTATGCCCTGTTTGGCAACTGTGGTTCTCACCACAATCTCAGTTATGAACAGTAAAAAGTTCTCACATGCTACAGTAACAATAAAAAAAATTGCTACAGGAAAAAAGTTCTCACATGCTACAGTAAAAGTGGTTCTCACCACTGGTTTCCACCGCTCTTTCAAACACCCACTTAATCATATTAAACTTTTATAGATGAGATATCTTTTCTTGCAGAAAGCTCATGATGCATGGAGGATAACTTCCAGAAGGAAGTTCGGAAGGATTGTCAAATGTTGTTAGCCACACAAAAGTAAAGCTAGTCAGAATAATAATGTCGTTTTAGCAAAAGAACTATAATTTGGCTAACACAAAATATTCTCCCAATCAAAGCAAAAATAAGGAGCAAGATGAAAATATCGATACTTTAATTTTATAAAAATTTTAAGAAAAAATATCGATATTAGTAGAAGTTTTCACAAAAATTAAAGAAACTACAAAAATTTTATGTTAAATATATCTCTAATATTTTGAGATACAATAAACACTAAAATAAATAAATAAATAAATATGATTTAAATAATAAACTCTATGCATATTAGATTTATTAATACCAAAGAGAAGTTCTGTGAGGCTCAAGCATGGTTGGGAGTCCATCTTGATTCAAACAATATTGATGTCATGACATATTATTTGAGTAGTGCTGAATATAGTTATGAATATGTTACATATAGGTTTGTTGATTTGTTTGCCTGAGATGATGGTGATATGCTCAGATGAGGATAATTAAAAATTCCATAATCATCATTGTTTACAAAGTCTTGTATGGATAATAAGCACAAAGAGCCTCATTCGAGGACCTGCTATAATTGGATCTCAAATTCATTGGTTGTAAACCCATAAAAATATTATCTTTGTCCATGTTAACATTCTTAATTTGTATAGGACAAATATTAATTTATTGAAAGCATAAAAATTGATAGATTATTTAAGAAGAATAAAAATATACTAAATTTTGTAATTTTTGACATTACTAAAATTTAGGTGAAAATTTTTATGAGATGTATTCAAATTTTGTACAAAATACACCACTAATTTTTTTATATCAATATTTTTTTACCAATATTTCTCTAATGGTTTTATTGAAATCGATATTACAGTGAAAAGATATTTTAATACTTCAAAATTTTTAAAATTTTTACCAAAATTTTTGAAATTTTGTGCATATTTATGTCCATGATAAGGAGCTAATGTTAACAAAAAGACAAAAAAACCTATAATAACAACATTCCTTACCATTAGTACAGCCTCCAGAAAAAATTGTTTCGTTTATGCTAGTCTGTCAATGGCCGCATGTGAGAAGAGCTATATGCCTGAGTCCCTTATACGGGAAGCTGAGTGAAGTTTAACGTGGAACGAGCTGAGTGGAGGGAGATACAGTTTGGAAAGCTAGAAGAATATATTGACCCAAGCGGTCATATCACTAATGTTGAAAAGATGTGGGCATTAATTTGGGGTTGGTAGTTCAGGGCAACTTATAGCCCGTGTAGTAAAAGGTTTTGAATTATTAAGATTTAAATCATTTTGATTAGAGTGTTGTAATTTAGATTGTGATTTGAGTAATATAATTTAAGTTGTAATTTAAGTTTGTGTTTAGTTGTCAAAGTATTTAAAATTAGATTTGGACAAAATATCCAAATATGTGCTTTGTAAGTTTTTGAAGTACTTATTTAAATTATGAATATGTGTTTAGTACATTTGATATTTGAATTATGATTTTTAGTGCCCCTTTTGTAAAAATTAGAAAAATTTATTAGAAAAATAACACATTTTTTAAAAAGTTCATAAAAATAGTGTATGAAATAAATTATTTTCATTTCATTGAATACAATAAGAAATCAATGTTTGGTACACTGAACACAATATTATAATGAAAATATTGTTATAACTATATTAAGTCCACTATTTTTTGCCTATTGATTCTTATGGTCATTTTGATACTATTTTCTTTTTCCAAAATATCAATCCTCTCTCTAATCTGTAAAGTACTTACAAAAAAAATTACAATTTAAGCAAAGAATGTACTTGTTTTTCAAAGGCATTGTATTAACCACAGCATTTATTACAAAAAAAATGAGGGGAAACCCCCAGCTAATGTAGCAACGTTCAAATATTAATGCATTAAAAATTTACTATATTGCAATACTAATGCCTACTGGTGTACCAAGGGCGTTGTGCATAAACTTCCCACATTTGATTCGCCATTGCATTCCTGAGAGTGTTCATGTTGCTGTTGTCACCCCTATTTTGAATTAATGGGTTTACATCAACCCCATCATCGTCTTGCACCCCGTCTTCTTCGTTGACATTTTCACTTTTTATCTCAGCCATTGATGACGCAGCCACTGGTAATGCATCATCATAGTACTGCTGAAGTATCTCATCATTACTTTGCCACATGCATACGAAGATGTGAATCACGGCACAAGCAATTGAGATCAACTTTTGTTTGTCGTATGGAAAGAGCTTCATGGTCTTCAAAATTGAGAATCTCGCCTTCCACACACCAAAGGTTCTTTCAATGCAATTGCGAAGAGAGGAGTGAGTATAGTTGAACAATTGCTTCGGCGAACGAGGACCCTACCTACGCTTTCGATACTTTTGAAAATGATATGTAACTCTTTGATATGGAGCAAGGAAAGAATCTGTGTTGAGGTAGCCAGAACTACTAAATAGAATTTCCCTAAACAATTCACAAGTGGTGTTAGGAAAAAGAATATATTCCGAGAATACAACAAAGAACACCTTGACTTAAAAAGAACAATATTAAGTTTTTTTTGGCCAACCCAACGATAGTCTTGGAAAGTGTTTCCCTAGATCAGATATAGCGTCCAGTAACACTCGCGCATCATGGGCAGATCCCTCCCATCTAGTTAAGATGAAAGTAAATTTCATGTCAAAGTCGTAGACGCCCATAACATTTTGTAAGTGAAATCCATTTCTGTTAATATACCTTCTCGATTGGTGGAATATATGGTATGTGTGCACCGTTAATAGCACCTACGCAATCCTGTGCATTAAATTGTGAAGTCATTTGGTTTAAATCAATTGTTTTACAAATGACAATATAATATTTTAGTAGGTCTAGAGGATACTACCTTGAACCATAGAAGGTACTTGTTCCTATGCGTTTGAACGAACATGGGCAGGTCATTCCATTTAAGCCGTAGAATAAAGTCATTCCTTAATTTACATATTGCATGGAAGCCTTACGTGAAAAAGCACAAAATTGTCTCTCCTGAATGTTGCCAATAATCCTGCATTTCCCTGTTCGTTTGGCTTTGCGATATGATGTTTAAAAATATCATCAGTTGTTCATCAACATTGATATTACAATTTGGTCTTAACAAACCCTTGTTTTGGACCACTGCGTTCAGCATTGTAAACGTGTCAGCACCCATTCGAATCTTATTAAATATTCTACTGTGATGCCCCTGCAACAAATTAGAAACTCGTTTGTGTCTAGGCAGTCTTAACGTGTTGTGTTGTTGATGAGGCTGCATAAATACGGATGCATATAGCACCGCAGAAGCGGCTGCAATGTTGTAAATATAATCGCTGTCATCCAAATTATCGTTTCCATTTTCACGATCACCAAATCTGCCATAAAATCCCTACACGGAATTTATTATATGTTGTAAGAATCGAGAAAACCATGGATTTATTTATATATCATAGTTGTTCGATAAACCATATTGAACATCCAAATGAAGACAATATTAATATTCTCATCGAATAATACTATTGTAAGAATATTAATAGCATGACTTTAATGGGACATACACATATAAATCATACTCGCTTTCTAGGTGCAAACAATATTAACATTGTAACCGAGTATGAATAGAACAATATTAACAGGACGTTAACAAATAGCGCTTGCAAATAATAGTGTATAATGTAAAACTCAGTACAAATTATAAATCATCCAATCCAAGAATACAATCATAATCGAAGAATACAATCCCTGAAAATACAATGAAGAATGCAATCCATAAATGTCAAGGAAACAATCTGAAAAAAATGCAATGAACAATAAAAGGCAAGCATGCAATAAATGGATAAACTAATATCCATCATGTCCACCGTATGGTGGACGTGGGAAATATGGAGGCTCTTGCTGAAAACGAGCGGGAGGATGGAAGAAAGGTGCCGATGGTGCTTGTGATGATACTGCTGGTGGAGGCGTGCGCTCTGTTGGTTGCCGCTGCCTAGATTGAACTCTCGCGTTCCCCGTCTGTACGAAGGCCATGCGACATTCTGGATCAGCTATGAGGAACGTGGTTTGGATTTTGGGATTAGTGGACAGGTATTTCGTAAAGTCCATGAACTAATTCGGGCCTAGGTTAATCTCTTTCATTATTGTTAGGCACTGACTCCATTCCCTATCATCCGTCGGGGGTTGATAGCCTGAGCTTCCACCACCAGTGCCTTCACTAGTGCTGCAGCTTGATAAGGAATCTGTGATGCTCTGTAAGGCAGTTGCAGCAACTTGTGAATCCGTCAGACGGTGGCTACGCACTGGCCTCTTCCCAATTGTTCAGGAGGTGAGAGCAATGTTGGTCGCACGTTATCCTAATCTACGGCCGTCTATTCTTGCCAAATTAGCAATGTAGGCCCTGTCCTCCAGGTTGTTGTAATCATCTTCTAAGTCCAGCTGCTTATATATTCCTTCATGGTCTTCATTGCTTCTCAGCGGACTAGAAGGTTCGGTTAGCCGTATAGAACCCAAAGCCATTGCATGATTCCCTATGGCGGCCTCTCTGTGAAACAATTGCGTTATCAACGGCCAATTGGGCATAACCTTACCAATTAAGTCTTTGGCATGGGGTTCTCTGGACATGAAATGAGAAACGAATCAAGTTTGCAAGCAATGACACATAACACAGTACTTTTTTTAAGCATTAAGATGGGTGACAGTGAAAATCAATGAATTTACTGCTAAGAAATCATCCAAGTACTGTAGGTCGTAGCTAACGGCCCTAATGTCAGGATCCCAACCAAGGCCACTTGTATTCATGAGGACAGAATATAGCTGATAAATTTTTTTCAGCCGATTCTGCTTTTGTTTACAGTGTTCTCCCAGAATACCTTGACCCAAAATTTCCCTAGCCCACTGGTCCCAATTGGATGCTGACGTATGTCGTCCCAAGGTGGTTGTTTGATGGTCCATCAATCTTATTGACAACGCCCTCTCATTGTGTCTGTTCCAAATAACGGTTGCCTCGTCTTCATTTCTTTTTTTCCCCATCTTTCCCATTTCCACCATTCAACCACAAAGCCCGCAATAGCCAATGCATATGACATTTTGCCATGAAAAGAACGTAAAAATTAGTTAATAAGTGTTGAGACATAAATGGCTCAGAACTATAATTGCTTCTTCCTTTTCACATTAGGAGCATAACCATTGTGGATTGGCATTGAAGACGTCCACAACAATGCTACGACTAGTTGGTATGCACAAGGACATGTGGAAACGAATGTTTTAAAATGCCACAATCATGTGCATAGCCAACGGAGAGCACACTAGCATATGAAGCCCATGACAATCCATAATAATAAAACTTCAACCAATGTGAGGAAGCAAAATTTAGTTTCATCACAACCAGCCCTTTCTCTAGGATCATAATGTAGTACCAATGATCTTATCAAGTTTAAATTCTATTAACAAAAAAAAAAAAAAGACAAGACAAATAGATCAGCAGCATAGGTGGCAATTGTTATAAGAACAAGTGTAAAATAAATGACAAGTTCACGTTGAGGGCATTTCACAAGTGACATATCATAGTTTACATTTCATTGAATACAAATAACAAAAACCAAGGCACATTATACACCGTGAAAATGAAGTCTAACACCACATGGTTTGGTTTTAGGAGAATAATAAAAAAAAATATAGAACAAATTTTTAGCATGGTTACATGTAAGAAAGAAACAAAAAAGAACTATGAAGTTTCACTTGCTTATCAAGCAGGTTCTCTGGAAGTTATGTGCCTTACCAACATAAATAACCTATCAACCAAAATGCCTTAAAGAGTATTTATCATTGTTACGTCTAAGGAAGCCACAATTGAACTAGTATATCATTGGGATCAACGAAATTCAAGTTAATAAGCAATTTCCTTCTTCTTTCTATCATGCTATGTACGGTATTTCATGGTAAAAGAACTGACTTTGAAAACAATAAAAAGAAGAATAACCGAATCTGAGAAGAATGTTAATGAAACATCTAAGTCAACTATAAATCAAGTGACAAACAGTTTTGTTGACCCATAGAAGTGGATGTAGATATGCTGTTCACAATTTCTATGCATGAGAACATGATTCTATCACTTGAAATTGGACCTCCTGTAGCTGTAACTATAAATTAAAACATGAATAAATTGTTCAAAACACATTTCACAAACACTTGAATTTTTCTACAATTATCGCTCACACAAACCGAGTACAAAAAACTCAAAAACCATATAGTCCCAAATGCGAAAGCAGTCTGCTAAAGGGTCCATAATAACGCATAACTTAGGGGGCAGTACAGCGCAGAAGACCCGCTCCAACCGCGACCTTAAAGGCAGAACAAACACTGAATGAACTATAGTGTACACTCTCTCTTACTTTTTAATTCAACCGCTCAAAGTCCAGTTATCTAATTAAAAAGATTACACGAAATTACGTTGAGTGATTCTTATTCCAATTATTCTCTGTTTTGGGACTTCTGCACCCTTCCCCATCCCCTTTTATTTTTTTTTCTTTTACGTAAATTGCAGTTATGTACCTTATATATATATATATATATATTTTCATCATTTCCAAGTTTTAATTGTACGCTTTACTTCTTTTCATTTATGAACTTACATTCGCAATGAGCAACCCTTAAAATGTCTAGAAATAAAAAACGGACAACAAACTTAACAAATGACATTTAGGAAACCAACTGTAAAGTTCTGGGCACATTTGACAAAACCTCACGCATTGCTTCGTATGATCAAAAGCCAAGCCATATCTATGAAATTCGACCAAAAAAGAAAAAAAGAAAAGCGAAGATGAGATTTTTTTTGTCGAATGTACTGTGTAAAATGAGTATGCATAGTCCAATGATCTGATAACAGAATTAGTATATACATTTACAAAAAAAATGCAAAACGTGTCAAAGAAGATTCACCTACTATTTTAAAAATCCATTGCCAGAATATCATTTTCTTTAATTTAGCTATTTTTATCTTATGAGGATAATTATTTGGTATGACAATTCAGCAGTGGAGGCTATTGACCTCAACCGTATGATTTAAATAGGAAGGTGAAAATGAAGTGGGTGCAATGGCGTTACCCTAGGACTCGTCTATATTCCGTTGCATACAATATACTCATGCCTCAAATGAATACTACTCGTGTCATGCCTACCTGATGTGAATATAGCATTTAATTCATGCAAGCTTCGCTAAACATGGTATATAGCAAATAAGACATCAAAGAGGCTGTGAAGAGAAGGAAGAAGTGAGAAAAAATTGCTCTGCGCTATGGCATCGGAGACTATAGGGTCTGTAATCACTAGAGATAATGTGTTTGCACGACTTTGTAGGCTACTAAGACTGAGTTATGGCATCCATGTCATTTTACACCAATGTGCAGAAATGAAGAGTTTTATGGCCAAAAAAAGTTGTCCATTATCTTTGGAATTCAATGCTTTTTTAATTAATAAAGCTCCTATCTAATGGAATATGTACCCTTGCATGGACAAGGAATTAAAAGTAAAGAAGAAAAAAATAAAATCCATTGATTTGATTCACAGACGTTGAGCTTAAGGAAGAAAAAAAGAGCCAAACATCAGAATTAGTATATACATGTCTTACAATTCAACAACCAGATGAAATAGTTTCTTCAATTGAAATTGAAGAATTTGTAGAAGCCAAAATAACCTTACTAATGGGAAAAAAAAAAAAAAAACTTATAACCAATTGCAGTCGAGTTGCAGCACCTCTTATCACACATAATGTCTACAAATGAATAACTTTACACTAATGACATTTCTAATGGACACGCTCACCACTGCATTGATCAAACAAAAGTACTTCAAAATGGTTGGTCAGATCATATGCAAAATCTTTCCTAACCAAAAGAACTAAAATTCATCATTAGCCTAGGATTTCATGAAAACCAGAGTGAGGGCTTTGGTCAATGAAGAACAATTCGTCCATATCAAATTATCACCAAAATTTCGAAGGAAAAATAAAATTATACATAAGTCAAAAATTTGAACTAAAATAGAGAATCGGAAGAAATCCTCGTAAGGGAAAGTAACTAGGGATGGTGATTATAAAGACGAACCCAAATTTCGAAGAGCCAAAAAAAAAAAAAAAAAAAAATCTAAAGAAAGACAAAAACAGAGGAACATACCAACCATAAGCTCTGTAAACAGAGCATAGCAAGTAAAAAAAATTGTAAAGACAAAACCCAAAAAAACAAGAACAAGAAAAAGAGGATTTCAGATCGAATACTTACCGTGTTTGAGGCAACGGACGATTGGGTAGACTCCGGCCGAACCCAAGCAACTCGCGAGGACACCGATTGCCTACTTTCGACGCCTACAATGATAGCACCTCAACAACGGCCGGTGGTCCAGATATGGTCTATGCTGGGCCAATCTACATCGGAGGAGAAGACGAGCGAGTTGAGGGAAGAAGCTCTCACTGCCGGGAACAATGGTCGCCGTTTGGATAGAGAGACTGAGGAAGAGAGGGAGACCTGGAGAGAGCTTTTGCAGAACAATAATGGTGGGTAGACTGCATAGGAGAGAAATAAGCGTTCAACCACACCCGGTCAGTTGGGGGATTTATTGCAGCAATAAATCCCTCAAAGGAAAGAAAAAGTTGGGCAAAGAGATTGTGCAGAGAATCTTTGATGAATCAGGAGAATCACATGAAAGGAGTCACGCGAGTCACATGGGAGAATCGTTACTGTAGCATTGATATTGTAGTTTGACAAAAACAACCCCAAAGTGAACTCGGATTTTTGGACTTAGTGGGTTGAAAAAATGATTATTGTGATTTTAAAATTTTTAAAATTTCAACGCACCAAACAAGTATTTTGTTGATTAGCAGGACTCAAATCAAGACTTAAGTCTCTTCAGTCATTACTTGTCGTTTGTGTGGATAATCGTCTGTTACGAGACGCCAAGTCCTTATCGTCATTCCACAAAACGACTTGCCATTTTTAAGCTAAAATATTCGCCGTTCTTGTATCTAAAACAACGTGTCGTTTGCAATAAAACAATGTTGTCGTTCACCTCTAAAAACACTATCTTCTCTAAGTTTGCTGTCGTTGTAGTCTAAAAGCGTCCTTGTATCCAAAACAGCGTGTCGTTTGCAATGCCAAAACCTTGTCGTTCACCCACAAAAGTTGCCACTATTTCGTTCGTTTCTATGTTTGCTGTCGTTGTACACGAAAAAGGACATCTAAAAGTATGTTGTCGTTTGCGGAGGAAGGAACAAACAAAAAGGAAGAGGAGAAAACTGACATTCCATGCCTGACAGATCCCGTCGAATCCTCGGCCAGTGTAAAAAAAATGAAGAAACCTGGGAAAAGGAAAAATCCCGAGCTTCAACGACAGCAAAACCAACCACATGCCTTGCCCAACAAGAAATCCGCAACCAAAAGAGCCCTACCCATCTCCAGTCCTAGTGAGGTCTCCAAAGATCCGTACCCAACTCATCAATGGCCGACCCCAGAGCAATGCCGAGCCGTACGAGACGACCTCCTGGCGCTTCACGGCTTTCCCCAAGAGTTCGCCAAGTACCGCCGCCAAAAACCCATTAACGCCGACGATTTTAACGGCGGGTCGGAATCGAAGGACAGTGTTTTGGACGGTTTGGTCATGACCGTGCTTTCGCAGAACACCACGGAGGTCAACTCCCAGAGGGCTTTTGCTTATCTCAAGTCTGCTTTCCCCACTTGGGAAGATGTAAGTCTTTATAGCTCTTCTTTTTTTCTTTTCTTTTTTCTTTTTGTTGATTTTCTGTTGAAATCGTAAGCGTTGGGGTGGGTTTTGGGTAACATTTGGATTTCAAATTATTACTGTTTCTTTCTTTCTTTGTTTCCTTTTTTTTTTTTGTTTTTTTTTCCCACGGGTAATGCTTTTTTTAGTTTTTGACTTGAGGTTGATGAATGTTTCTTTCCAAATAGTCTATTGCGTAGGTTTTTCTTAGACTGAGTCATCAACTATTTGCTCTCTTTGTGTGTCTTATAGCAACAAAAAAGGAAAAAGGAAAAGAAAATATTGAAAAGAATTTTTGTCTTAGTGAGTAGTTATGAAGTGTTGGAGGTGAATTTTGAGGATGTGTGACTTGTAATTCCCATCATGATTTGCAGGTTCTGAATGTTGATTCAAAATGTATTTTAATCAATGTGTGGTTCCAAATGATATATTTCAGAATATAGTTGGAACCAAAACACTATAACATTTGAGAGTTTTACACCGTAGCAAACTTACTTTTACTTTACACTGTAGCATGTGAGAGCTTTATATTATAGTAGTTAGAAGTAATAAGCTCCAATTAGGTTGCCAAACGAAGCCGTTCATGGGTTTCTCTTAAATGTTTCATTTACTGTTTGTGTATGTGTGTCTAGTAGCAAATACATAAGGAGGGCAAAAGAATGAAAAGAATCCTTATTTTATGAGTGTTGGTATTGTTTTTGGCAAAATAATTATTAATTAACTTTTTAAAGTGAATCTTGATACTGAGGCTTGTGTATAATTTCCATGATGGTTTGCAGGTTCTGAATGCTGATTCAAAATGTATAGAGGATGCCATAAGATGTGGAGGTTTAGCCCCAACAAAAGCTTCATGTATTAAGAACACACTCAGGAGCCTGCTTGAGAGAAAGGGCAAGTTATGTTTGGAGTACTTGCGAGATTTCTCAGTTGATGAAGTCAAGGCTGAACTCTCTCGTTTCAAAGGAATTGGTCCCAAAACGGTACTTCTTGCACTTTTTTTTATGTGCTTGCCTGTTGTCTGTAATCTTATACCAATTAGAACGTAGAAACAAGAAAAGGATTATGTTTTTTTTGGTTGATTCAAGTGTCTCTCAAATTGTTGTTTTTGACAATTCCTTTGTTGGTTTTGCCTGATAGGGGCTTTTTGTAAATCATAAAATTGAATAATTTTAAACGGATGGTAGCTAGCTTGTGTTTGATGTTCCATCTTCAGTAAGATGACTTCCCCGTAGGCACACGTGCAAGTTCATACTTTATTGATTTAACTCTCTCTCTCTCTCTCTCTCTCTTTTTAATGGTAGGTAGCTTGTGTTTTGATGTTCCATCTTCAGCAAGATGACTTCCCCGTAGACACACATGTAAGGTCATACCTTTTTTTTTTTTTTTCATAAGCCCTTTTTTAATACTTAAAACTCATGTAAGTTCGTATTTTATTGATTTAACTGCTTTTCTATATAAGCCATTTTGTTATTACTTAAAACTGATGTTAAGCAGGTATTTGAGATTGCAAAAGCTCTTGGTTGGTTACCAGCTGTGGCAGACAGGAACAAGGCATACCTTCATCTCAACCAACGTATCCCTAACGAGCTCAAGTTTGATCTGAACTGTCTCCTATACACACATGGTAAAATGTGCCGCAAATGCATCAAGAAAGAAGGGGGTAACCAGATAAGAAAGGGTTTAAGTGATGACTCCTGTCCTCTATTACATTACCGCAAAGACTTTGAATCACTGTAAATATTTGTGCAAGGTTTTTCTTTTTAATCTGCCTGCCTTGATCCTGCTACACATTTTCTGCAGAAAAATGTCAAGTTGAGATGAGAGTAGGACTGCTCACTTTCTTGTCCGTTAAGCTGTAGCAATTTTCCTCTTCTGGGCAAGGTGGGCACGATTGATCATTGGTAATACTAGGACAAACACTTGTGGACCATTTAATTTGATCATATAATATGCACTGAAATCACATAATCCATTTTAAAGTCCATAGCTCTTCACTAAAATTCGTCTTGATTTCACATTTGAAGTTAGGTGGTTAGAACATATATACTTGGATGTAACTAACACTTGGCTTCCTTTATATATGAAAATATAAAGCTTTGAGTCCACGAACTCATTCTTTCTTCCTCTTCGTTTAGATCATAAATAGCAGGGCTCCAAGTTCCAAGGATGTTTGTAGCCTTCCTCCATGGATACTCCACATCACATGCTTATTGATTACTTTGTTTGTCTCCTTGTCTTGGAATTGTGAACCTATCTTTATTGTGAAGAGATGGAGGATGTCTGTACTTGATTCTTTCATGAATAAGGCTTTGAGCTTTGTCATTAATGCTTCCATAAAGATTCCCAAAATGGTGGTATATGACTAAGCTCCAGATTAGCTCCAAGGGCTGATATAGAAGGAATCAAGTAAAGATGTTCTCCACCTCTTCAGAATAAAGATAGGTTTGCAGTTCCAAGACAAGAAGACAAAGAAAGCAATCAATGAGCATGTAATGTGTTGTATTTGTAGAGGAAGGCTACAAAACGTCCTTGAAACTTGGAGACTTGTTATTTATGATTTAAAAGAAGAGGAAGAAAGAATTAGTTCATAGACTCAAAGCTTTATACACGTATATAATGGTTTTCCTATGTAAAGGAAGCCAAATGCTAGTTACCGGTAGGGTGAGTTGGTAGGAGTCTTAAGTATTGTATTAGTTGGGTGTGTTTGTAATAAGGATCCTTAGATCCTATTGTAAAATATGTTGATAATCAATAAAGAGTGTTTCTTATTATTCAACTCATCCTTGTACATGCAACCACTAGCTAGACTACTAAGTCAAAAGTAAACCGCAAGTATATTGGCTCTGTATCCTGTTGGTATACCAGTCCGGTGTATGTGTTTTACCAAGGGTTTGTATTTTAGGTGATAGGTTTTAGGGTTTCTTGTGAAGGGTTTTGGTTAGATCTTTAGGGTTTTTGGTTTTGGTATCAGAGGCTTGAGTCTAAGTGTTTTCCAGATGTTCTTAAACATTCGGATAGTGATTTTCTTGGTCTTTTGTGTTTGGTGTTCCTTGTTATTTGTGGTAGAATCCATCTTGTTATTTCGGAGCCTTTAAAGTGAGTCAACGGCCCTGAGTGTTGAGAGAGGGCAACAATTGTAGAGAGATGTGCCGTAAGACCCGTTTAGTCCACTAGAACCTATTGAAGTCCGCCTTGTGTCTGAGGTCATGGCTGAAATAACAATCCATAATCCTACAGAACAAAATAGAGTGTATCCGCTCAAACACCAACAAATGCAAACACTGTTCAAGATTTTCATTTTAAGCCTGAGTTGCAGGAACCTAAAAGCACTATATCCATCTCACTTTCACCACTTTGTCCATATGATTTTTATCACGTTTGTACCTTCTCACGCACTTTCAAGAACTTGATGCCAGTTCGCTAGAAGAAACTTGCTGCTGTTTATCAATCATCGACTATGGCAGTGCAGACGGTTTCTTGTACCAGTCAGGAAACATATCTCTCCATACTTTCAGATGATAATCTGAAAAGGAATAGAGAGCAGGGTTATCGAGGTTTACCCCTTGGAGCTATCAGGCTAAGGTTGCAACCAACCTTCCTTGTGGGTAAAAGCGTTACATGTTTTCTAGCCTTGTTAGACAACTGGTGGAATACTTTTGACAACGCTTTGATCATTGTGGTAGAAGTCGGTCTCCATAATGGTCATGGTATCATCCAAGTGGAACCCAACTTCACGTTGGACCTAATGAGAGAATCATTAGCAGACATAATTCAAGAGATGATCCAGCTCAATGGAGCAGACGTGAGACCTTTGGAGATAGCGCTCGCCATCCATCACACCATGACGTACAAAGTGCAGACACACTTGTTCTCCATGGATAGTAGTCTCATACCCTCCGTAAGGGTACTTGGCAATGGAAGGATTTTGTAGCCAAGGATATTCCACAGACACCAGCACACCTTTCCGCCAACATAGAATAGTGACTATGAACAACAGCGACAACCGGAAGTGATGTGTAATGAGGCTCAAGTCGTTGGAGACTTGAAAGGTAGAATCTTAGTTTCTTTTCCAACTCAAGCAAGGCCAGTGCATCCATGTGAAGACTGTCAACTGAGAGGAATACCTCCTAGAGCTTGTCTTCATGGCCTAGGAAGTCTCTCTTTCAGAGATAAAGAGTCTATGTGATCAATTTCCCTGAGAATGATTTTGTACAAGGTCGTGATGGGGGACATATGCATGGCAAATGGGTTGTGCATAGAACTCGACCAAAGGAAGTCGGCCCGATCGAGTCCATTATTATGTGGTCAAATATCAAATGCTAAAGCTCAGAATGCAACCTTGATGAGTATAATGGAAAACCAAGAGAAGTAGCTTCAGCGGGAAAGTAGTATTCTATGAGGTATACGGGATATACGTGCAAGAGTTGAAGTAGCAGAAACATATCCCATAATGAATCGACTACGACAAATTGAAGAGCCGTAGAATCCTACTAGAAGTGTGAAGATGATCAACTTCATGCCCTGGATGAACTTGAAAAACACCGTTAAGCAGCTAGGGAAAGAATATTGAAGCCTAACAAGTTAGGAAGAGATCGACCTAGAAGATGACATGATGAACAGGATCTTTCACCAGTCAGATCCAAAACATCAGGTCCTTATGATGTTTGGGAAGAATCAGCTTCGGCCAACAATCCAAAAGCTTTTTGGAGATGCTACTCTCCTCCTCCATGGTAGAATGATTATGATGATACCCTCCCACCGATGGGATGGTGACGAGTTCAACGCAGATGACAATCATTCAACCTCCTCATGGACTCTTTCAATAGGTATCCCTACATCAACCGATGGTCAGGTATTTATGTAGAATCCTGCGTATCCATTTGCAACAGACTTGACTGGAAGAGGAAAGTGCCTAGCAAATTAAACAGTTTTGTTGGGAGATCTTCTAGCTTCATCTCAAATTCCCACTGGGTCTGATCAAGCAGCGTCTTCAACCACAAATCAACAACCTGCCCCAGAAGAACAGGAACAAGGTAGGCGAGAAGAAAGATCTGAGACAGATCCGGAAGAACGTGACGATGTTTGTCTTGTTCCAGCAGGTTGGGAAGATACAATATCCCTTATGCCCCAGATCATAAAATATTTGGGAGTATTAATGAGATTCCTCCTGAAGAAAGGCTACCAAACTTTGAAATGATGAGATGGCGACTTGGATAGATGGAGAATTAATGAGAAGTCCCATACTCAACATAAGAGAGACTGTTCTAAGGCTTACTACTGGATTTATTGGTTCACTAGGAAAATGATGGATTAATATGGATCCAGTTGCTAGAATAAGAATTCTAGATGTTCAGAGACCAGATTTTGAGTTACTTGTGAGCCTGACGAATCAACTTAAAGCTTCAATGGGAAAAAGAATTTATGCAGAACGAGTGCTGTGACGAACTGAAGGACTATGATATGCGATAAGAGAAGCTGTTCTATGAAATTGGCAAGAACGTTGACACCCGAAAGAGGATGTTTATCCTCAACATGCCAACTCTAGTTGCAGAGCTTTTGGAAACAAAACTCGAATCTTGCAATGCCACTGATGTCACTGGTGTCAGTATTGCTATGCTATATGGTACTGCTGATAAACTACTGTAGGAACATTGCTATGCTCAAAAGCTCAAGAAGATTGTCAAGCAATTTGAGAATTCCTGTATGACGAAGTTCTGCAAGCAAGACATCCAAAAGTTTGGATGTACTGAACCTACTCGTGCAACTGTCATTACAAGAAGAAGTCTAAGAAACTTAAAAAGAAGTTCAAGACAAGAAGACGCTATAATAAATGGCGACCTTACAAGGGTACCAAGTATCGGTTTGTCAGAAGGAGAAGCTATCCATGAAAAAGCAACAAATGCTTTCTTTGTGGAAAATTGTGGTCATTGGGCAAAACAATGTCCGACTAGGCCAACACACTCGGTGATCACCTACATATTAGCTTGGTAAACACTGAATGTTTCCTCCCTTAATATTATAACTAGACATACGTCTCTCTTAGTATGCTGAAGCGCAATGAAACGTGATTTTTTTTTATCTTAAGGTATAGGATTCAAACTCTTCACTTTTAGATGAAGTAGAATGTGGTTTTACTACTAGGCAATGCCTGTAACCACACACATTATGCAATGTAGTTTCATCTATATAAAAGGGGGACCTTTTTTTTTTTTTTTTTTTTTTTAATTCAGATTCTTAAAATGTACAAGCACCAGTTAAGGTTTTATCACGGTTTAAACTATTGTTCTCAAAGGCATCCAAATTCAAACAGATTTTATTTCATATTCAGATTTACATTTGAAATTGTCGATTTGAATTTCGGTTTCTCTTTTCACATTTTACAGTTTAACTAAAAACGTCAAAATCGCCTCCATTTCAACTCTCTATGTGTAGTCTCATTCCTTCTAAGTAAATTGAAATAAGTAGTTTACTTCTAAAAAGTATATGATAATGTGCCAACACTTGATTCACTAACAGAGGAAAAAGAGAGAAAAAAATGCAAATTTTATCTGTAAGACTCAAGTTCAGATGACAAAAAGAGTTCATGTTTATATAATAATAAAAACTACAAACTTAATCATATTATAAAATCCAGTTAAACGAGATTAAAATCACGAAGAGAAATATAACCATACAAACTTGTTTTTTTCTTCTTCACCGATGATCCCTTTTTGGTTCCAAATTAAAAAGAAAAATTAATCCTCTGACGTAATATACACTTCCACGCACGATCATCACAAACAACCACAAACCTAAAAACCATTCTTCTTCTTTTTTTTTTTTTTTTCCATGTTGTTGTTCTTCTTCTTTCATTCTCTTCTAAGCCTGAATCGAATTGAAAGCATCGCACCTACGCCTGACCTCTCCTTTGGGGCCAGTCTTGATGTCAAGCACGCTCATCTTCTCCATGGCGTGAGCGAAGGCCTCAAAGAAGAGGTTCTGGTCGGCGGCGAACCGGTCGACCAACGCCTTTGTCCTCGGGTCCTTGACAAGCAAGTTGTCGGTAGCCAGCAGCCCTAGCCCTCTCCGGAGGTTCTGGAAGTACATGTTATCGAACTTCCCCGGCGTCATGACGTCGTTGAAGGCAGCCATGCTCTTGTCGATCGTGTAGTTTGCGCACATCTTACGCAGCGCGGCAGCGAACTTTGGGTGGATGTCGGGGTCGGTCGGGGTGGTCTTGCTGTAGTGGAAGAGGCGGTTAGAGAACTCCTTGCAGTGGGAGAACCCGATCGTGTGGCCTCCGGTCAGGGCGACCATTTCGTCGACGGTGAAGCCCTTGCTCTCAAACATTTTGATGAGCTCGTCCAGGGTGTGGCCCACAGTTGGGATGTGTCCCATCACCCGGGAAGATTCGGAGACAAAGCCGTCCTTGCGTCCAAGTCTCACCTGCAGTTAATTTGGATTAGTATTAGTTCAGTTCGTTCATAAAATAAATTCGAAATACTAAGTTTTTATAAGAAAAAACTGTTTCAATATGGACATAACTTCAAATTTGAGCATGCCTCGTTGAGTCATGTTATAAAAAATACGTATATATTTTGTGTCTTAGGGCCATAATTATAGCATGGCCACAAATTATAGGCTTTATGCAGTGTCTTGCAAAAATGCTAAATAGTGTATGATGAATGTAACACATAATATTTGATCTTGATATACGAGTCAATTGACCCTTATATACGGAAGCGTTTGGTTTGGAGGTTCACATTGAATAAACTCATGAGTCTAAGTTTAAATTGGTTTTTAGATGTGCATTAACTGAGATGGTTTTGAATCTTGATGTAATGTTTAAATCTACTCAAACTGACTTTGAAAAACTTAATTATCTACTAATTTAAGTTCACGTGGTTTTGAACCTATTTTTTATAATAAAACTATTATCTTTGTTTTTTTTATTTCTTCACGACTCTCACACAATCCACACGTCAGATCTCAGATGTGACGTTTTATTCCTGCTAATTTGGGCTGTGGCTTAAATCACAAAGATTCAAAACCGTACCAATTCAAACCCACCAAGCTTTCCCTTGTATATCTCAATTGATTCTCACTTATGCAGGCTGGTGAAAATTATTCATGAAAAGTTATTACTGATGTACTCCTTATCACTAGTACTTATTCATTCAAGAAAAAACTTCATGCAAAACCATGCAAGTCTTTAAGCATATTAGTTCAAAATTGGTGATATTGTGTTTTGAGTGTGTGCCAACAAAAAACAATCATATGTGTTCATGCAAAATTTTAAGACCCAGGTATATCTTAAAGCAATGCATAGATCACTGAAGAACCTATAAATGATTAATTTTTACTAGTAAAAATATAATTTTGATTATTTTCTTTTATTTAACTTTCACAACAATAACTATTTTATTTTCCAATAATTGTTATTATTTGTACAAAAATGATTCGTCATAATTGCTGAAATTACTGAAAAATAATTACAATCATTTGCAGAATAATAATTCGTGATAATTCTCATAAATACTGAAAGTTTGAAACATTTTGATAAAAAAAATCAAAATTCCAATATTATTCATGATGTAATTTTTTTTTTCAGAAGTGCGCTATATGAAAATTTCCATTTTTTAATATAAATAACCATTATTTTTTTTCATTTTTTTCTTTATTTATTTAGGTATCGTTAAGACATTTTTGTTGTACACACACACACACACACACACACACACACACATATATACATATATGTATATATATCTTTGAAATATAAACATACCTCGTAGAAGGGACCGCCAACCATGGTGACGAGGTCCCTCGTGGTCTGAGCGAGGATATCGGCGCAGGAGACGATACCGGGGCAGGTGAGCTCGAGGGCAGTTTTCGCCCGTACGACGACATCGAATGCATCACCCGGGAGGTTAAGGTTGAGCTCGGAGTCTCTCTCCGGGTGGCGATTTACGTGGTTAGGGGATATCAACACCGAGGCGTCGCATCCATCCACCATGCAGTCATGAAAGAACAACCGGAGCGTGGCCGCCGCCGTTGTCGGGGTCGATATCTGCTTCTGCGTCACGATGTCCAGGATCGTCTTCTCGAAGTCCGGGCACGTCTTTTTGTAGTAGTCGAGGGCAAGTTTAGACTCCGCCGCGAAGGGGCCAACGGAGAGGAGGAGGAGGAGGAGGAGAGGGAGAGCCATCATGAAAGAGAGAGAGAGAGGGGATACGGAGAAGAAGCTATGGAGGGTGTAGTTGAGACCTAAATGCTTCAAAGTTTCCTCTCTAAAGGAAAGAGGAAAATGTGTGGAAAAGAAAAGAGAAAGAGAAGAAACGATGGTTGCTAGCGAAATGGGGAGGAGAGAGATGAGTTTTGCGGATGGGAGTGATTTTAGGGGGAGTTTTGTTTTTTTTGTTTTTGTTTTTGTTCTTGTTTTTGTTTTTTTTTGCTAATGTTATAATTATAGACATTGCATATCTTAGAGCCATTTCTTTTATGGTTGTTATATGGGGTCAAATTTTTTTATTCGTTTTGTAATAATAATCCTATTTTTGAATGAGGAGAGGGGAATATAATTTGCGCGTAGTTTTGAGGAGAAAATATATTGTGCCATTTTTTTTTTGGCAACACCTTAAAAACGACAGAAAATTCAGAAAACTACAGCATTCTGATTTCTGCGTCGAGACATTCTCAACGACAACAATTAAAAAAGGATAAACGACAGAAGTGTTATGAGTTTGTTTGGCACGGCTTCCTAAAGACTGAATTTAGCTTTTTAAGTCCTAAATGGAGTTTCGAAAGTATTTAGATGATTTGTTAGAAAAACTTTTGACTTCTGGAAAGAGCCTATAGTTAAAACTATAAAATTAATAACTTTTAAAAAAAGCTCTTCTGAATCAATTTGAAACTTATGTAAGAGTTTTAATAAGACATTATAAACTTCGTTCTAATATTTTTATTGCTTATTATAAAATTTAAAATTTATTTTGATCGACTGGTTGAAATAGTTTTTTTTAAGCTGCTTTTGGCTTATAAGTATTTTTTGATTAATTTCGATGGTTCCTTCCAATCAGCATATGGTTTTTATAAGCACTTATAAAAGAAGACAAGTCAGGGTGCTTATAAAAGATGCCATCATGAAAATATTTTTATTTACATTTTTATCTTTTCTTTAAGAAGAACAAATTAAGAATTCCATTTATATCTTTAAATTACATTACTTTTTATACCAATAAGAGCTTTTAAACTTATTTAGTGAAGCATATTATTTAAGGCTCTTCTAAAATTAAAAAAACAGTTTCATGCATCATCTAAATAATAATAAAAAAGCCTTAACTTATGCATATCTTTTTCTACTATTTAAAAGTAAAACAAAAACTATTCCAAACGACCTCTATCTCTTTTAAAAATTATGCCTTCCAACATTTACTAAAAAACTACCACTTTTATTTCACTTTTTCTACTTGAAGCAAAAGTAAAAAATCTTTGCTAGACAGGTCGTAAGACGAGTGCAATTAAAAACAATTGAAAATAAAAAAAGCGACAAACACAACAACATTTTTACAAACGACATGAAAAACGGTATTAAATTTTTAAAACAAAAAAGACAGTAAATGGATAAAACTACATAAATCTACGTTGAGAATGAGACCACGACAATGACAAATAATAAAACGATAGGAGCAAAAATAACAATAACGGAAAAATAAAAAAACACAAAACTCAAAAACGACAGTGATATTTGGAAACGACAACACAATAAACTTGAACGAACTGCGGTAAATTCACGAGAAGATTGAGAGATCCTAGCCATTGCAAGTACGGTAGGGAAACGAATAGCGTTGTAAGACGACAAACGATAACCAGAAAACGACAAAATTTATAAAACGACAAACAACAATAATCATCAAACGACAGCTTCTAATAACGACATTAATTAAGGAAACAAATATTCTACATTCGGATATTCTCACCTGGGTGTTAAGTACACAGATGAACGTCAGGCGGTTAGAGCACAGTAATAACGATAATAATATTAAACACTAAAAATCATAATGATATAAAAAAGCACACTAATAACCAGAAAAAACGGCGAAACATATTTTAAAAAAAATCAGCAAACATAGACAATGACAACTTGAAAATAGGACAATTTTTTTAATACCATCTTTTAAGATTTACCCTTTGTTAATGACATAAATGTTCATCTGTCGCATAACTTAATATACAATATAAATAGAAATACGACATCAATTTTTCTAGGTGTGGCATGAAAAAAAAAACTTTTAAAAGTGTGGCATTACATAAAATTTTCTCTTGAAAATATTTGTGTTCAACTACAACACCTTAACAGACCGTTTTACTAAACTAAGTTTGTTATAGTGTTTTCTCTCACAAAATTTAAAAACAAACTTAGTTTAAAACTACAATTATGAAGTAAACTTAGTTTGTGGTTCAAATTGCATTACCAAACGTCTTAAATATGATGTAGATTCAAAAAACACAATATTATATACTTTAAAAAAAATGTCGAAATATTCTGAAAGGTGAGTATCAAATAGCTAGGCGGATACCAATTTTGAGATTTGGTTATTCATCTAAACCATTTTGATGTGTGTTAAGCTTTATTATTATTATTATTATTATTTAAAAAAATATGTTCTAGTACCAACTCTTTAAAATTAGGATCCCTCTAATTCAAAAGTAAAACACAATGAACGAATGGGGAATTTTTATAAATGCTATTTTTAAGATTTAATTTTTATAAGTGTCACACATTCATTTAGGGCATAACGTAGCATGTAATATGAATGATAGTGTGTTATATTTTTTAAACGTGCCATAAATAAATACAACTTTTAAAAATGTTGCATAATATATAATTTTTCTAAATTGATTTGTAGTGTGAATTAAGTTGTATACCATTTTTAAAGTCTAGTTTCCCAGTGTACTTCTCTGATTGTGAAAATTAGATTTTAAATTTTCAAAATGAATTTTAACTCTAAAGAGGTTTCACAACTTTTAGAAAATACCGATACCCACAACTTAATTGCAATCCAAATGATTGAAGACAGCTTTTTTTATTATTGTTGTTAGTATTTTGGCTTGATAGGAAACTATTCCATCAAAAAGGGATGAGTAGAGCGGAATTGCCTCCATTTACAAGCCACACTCCCATCAGAAATGATGTGCAAACGCATTACAAGTCCTGGGAATCCAATCAAAAGAAACAAAATAACAAACAATTGACTGATTTACATTTCCATTTAAGAGTTTTAACAATATGAGGTATTTGAGCGGCTTTTTTTTTTTTTAATTATGGTCATAGCCTTATAGTTTCTTCAACAAAAGAGGCATCCAGATTTGATCATAACAAACCCAACAGCAGCTGGGTTCCAACTCGCTGCTTGAGCTTCTGCGCTCCCAGAAACCTCACCGGCCAAATTCCGCTGAAGACTCAGCGGCATTCCTCGAACAAAACGTCAAAGACTCCATAGGATCAGCCACAAAAATTGATGCATAGACGAACATAAAAATATAGGACCTAGGATATATATACGTACACATTTTTGAATTCTTTAAATTTAACATCAGATATTGACAAATTCTGCTTGCACCATAGCACCAACAATGAATATCACTTAAATTTGTGCGTCTTAATCTTATTAGCTGAAGCAAAGAAAGTTTTCATCTGTGGTACATAAATACACAATGCCAAAAGTGTGTGAACCATCAGATTTAATCAAACGCAATTATCATCAGACAATTAGAAATGTAATGTCCTGAAAAACTTAACCAAGTATAATAAATTGGGTATTTTTGAACTCTTTGTTATACCAGGACAACAAATTTAAAACAAACAAACAATCTGGCTACTTCTGATCACATCAAATAGTTTTGCCCGCCTCGGTGTACTCTTTCAAAAATCGCACCCTAAGTTGAGGCATACTTTTGCTTTTTTTCCAAGCAATGGCAAAGTATCTAAGAGAAGATAGTTAAGATTAAGAAGCCGCTTCTCTTTATTGTCTCCGAATCTCTCAATCTTTGGATCTTTTTAATCACAGCACGGCTGGTGTTCTCTGTCAAACACAATGCTCAGGCATGATTCATAAATTCAATCAGACATGCCAACGAATGTGTATATTTCCATTCGCTGGCAAAAAGTACGAAAACAAGATTGTAACCATACCTTTATGCAATCTTTTAGGAACACTGAATCTGAGGTAGCAGATGTTAGCTTTAGATGGCAACTCCAGAGCTGGCCATCTATGAGAGCTGCACGATCCACGGATGCTCTAACACCAGAGGATTTTAACCTTAAATGATTGATTTCGATCAACGGAGGGATTTCTTCTTTTTGTAATCCTTCAAGATCAAAAGTAAACTTCAATCCGCAAACGAGTACATGTGTCAAGAAAATCAAACAAAAAAAAAGACACAAAAGAAAAATTGCAAGACACTATACAAGAAGAACAACTTTTTTTCGTAAGAATGAATCCACTAGTACCTCGTTTTCGTTGGAGCAAAGTAAAATATTTTCTCAGGGTGGAACATCCAAGAACTTACCTTAGCTTAGAAAACCAAGAACTATTAACTTCATGTTCTGTTCCGCTGATTACACAAGCAAATTCCATCAGACACGGAACATTCTCCAAAAATAAAGCAGGCATTTTATAAGTCCTGTAATTAAATAATGATAAGATTGGAGCATCAATTTGAATCATCTTAATATCGCGGCATTTGGAAATTTTAAGAGTCCTAAGCTTTTGTGCAGAAATCTTATCCCTTCGCAACATGTAGCAGTTAGTGATTTGAAGAACTTCAAGGAGGGGAAATCTGGAAAGATAGGAATGCAATAATTCATCTATAATGCTGCACCAATATAAATGTAGATTTTTCAAATTATGGCAAGAAGTCAAGGTGAGGCTACAGGGCATATTGTTTTCACAAGAACTGTCTCGCGTTGACGCCGAGCAGCACTAGACGAAAGATAAACCGTTTTGAGTTTTTCAAGTTTGGAAATCTTGAAAGATTTCAACCCACAGAAATGCTCAAGGTAAAAAAAGGTTGAGGTTAGAACAGTTATAGAGTAATATTTTGTATAATAACTTCAGTTATATGAGGAATAGCTTTTGAAGACGATCAAACTTGGAATGGCCACTTATTGATTTGGCCAAAAATGCCGTTTCAGGGAGAGTGTATTTAGTATGATTATGATCACTATTTGTATTGACATTCAGAAGCATCTCTCGAACACCAGTATCCAGAGATAATGCTACCCGTTGATCAACCATTGAAACATAGTTATGATCAACCAGAGGCATGTGTAGATCAAAATTTTCCATTGACAACTTGTAGTTGTCCACGGCGTTCATAAATTCCTGGGTTTTCTCCATAGTTATGATCAATTCAAATTAGTGTTTGGGAGAAAAAATTCCAATTCAAACAAGCAATTTGAATGATTTCGATTCAGACCACAGATTTCTGGATTTAACCCCCTATCAACTTCTCACGTTTGGACCTATTTGCTACAATGAGAATTTCTCACCTCTAGTTTGATGCCTCTCCGATCAATTTTCTTTTTCAACTATTTAAGCACATATGCGGATTTTATCTCATATTCTGATAGGCACTTTAATTGTGTAAACACCAATTTAAATTGCAATTCAAAGGGTGTTTGGTAAGTCGGTTAAAACCAACTATAGTGTAAACTCTCAACAGTTACACTAAAAATAAAAAAGTTATTTCAGTGTAAAGCTCACATAGTTTTTAAACCAAAATTTCAGTTCCAGTTAGTATGCCAAACGCCCTTTTAGACTACACGTTTTAGATTTTACAGTTCGAGCCAAAAAAATTCGAGTTACCACAAACGGACACCTAGTGTTGCACCTTTTCAACATGAAATAGACTAGTAACAAACATGCATATACAAATATATAATTATCAAATATATATCTGAATAAATCAGATAATCAATCATAAAAGGGAAAATCAAAATATGCATATTGAATCTGAGCACAGCAAAATGTTTAACTCTGTTACTGCGATCTCTAAACACTTTAAACAACAACTCAATGCCCTACATCGATTATTGGGGTGAATTATAAATAAATAAATAAATAAATAAATAACTTGGATCCTTAAGAATTCATTTAGCCTCCTTCCTCGTCGTTTTTGTAAACTAAAATCACTTTGTTTTAGAACGTTTTGTTTTAGAACAACCAAGGAAAGTGAATCCAAAAACTAAACACTTTGAACAATACCTTTTTTTTTTTTTTTTTTTTGGGCTTTCAACTTTGAAGAAGCTCGATCAGACTCCTCCGTTTGTCACTTTTATAGTTTTCGTTCCTGATAAAGGAAATAAAAACTTGTATATTAAAATGTCGTTTATGAAAACTCAAAATAAGAAAACAACTGGGGTTTATAAATCAGTTTATAAGACAAAAAAATCTGAACCTTTTGCACTCGATTTGACAATCCTGGCTCTTGAAAACGACATGCCACAAAAGTTCAAATTCTACACAAACGACATGTCGTTTTTAAATGGAAACCTTAAAACTCATGCATGCGTTTACTAATCAAAGACAAACTACGTGGTTTATTGGTCAAGGACACTGTTTGTAAAACTGTAAAGCTTTTACATACTACAATATAAAATAAAGGGAAATTTTATATTAGTATCATGTGTTACAGTAAAATATAAGTTTAGTACTCTATATTTTGAAGTATCTTATATCGATATATTGACTTTTTAGAAAAAAATTTTTAGTACTTAGAGGCGTTTTTTAAGACAAAAAAGACACAAATACTCTTCTTATATGATACAATCAGCCGACCTAAAATTTTTAATTAAAAAAATATTTTTAAGATATTTATAATTGCAACCAAACACCACAGCAAAAGAACCAATTTCGTCCTTGTTTGTTTTTGTTCCCAAGCTTTTTTCCCGTTTTTTTCTTTTTTCTTTTTTCTTATCCTTTTCCTTTTGTTGTCTGATTCTATCTTGCTCAGCCGAGAGTAATTTAAAAAGAAATTGTACACGAGAAAACGACAAACACATATTTAAAACGACAAATGCTACAGCATTTTTACAAGCGTCATCAGAAACGGCAATAAATTTTTAAGATGAAAAGCAACACTAAATTAATAAAACTACATTAATCTACACTGAGTAATTAGGCCACAATTGTAATAACCAAGAAAATCCTAAAACTAAATAGTGTAATTTACCTATTTAAATCAAAGATTTTCCTGGAAACATTGTGTATGAAATGCGTGATTGAAAAATTTACAGAATTAACATACAAATGTTTCAAAAATTCTATAATAGATTCTATAGTTAAATTAATTAATTATTGTAATTTAATAAAGAGATTGATAAATTTCACCGCCACTAAGGCGGAGGAAATTTATTTGTAAAGAACTCGAGAAATTTAATTACGAGAATTTTCGGGTATAATATTAAGTTAGCAGTGTATCAAGAAGTACTCCAACGTAAATTAAATCCTTAATTGCCAATTTAGTTAAAAATAGAGCTACACGAATAGCCGAATCGATACAAAATGTTATGCAAACTTGGTTAGTAACACTGTTATAAACTATATTATTACTGAACCTAGATACTAAAAAAAGAAAAATCAAGTTCATATATTTTTTTATTAAGTCTAAAGTAAATCCCCAGACTTAATACAGTCAAAATCGATACATGATTAAACTATTATAAATATCATTTTATACTGTGATTAACGTGTCGCAATATTTAAAAAATGGGTAAAAACTTGTCAGGTAATCAAATCTCCTATCAACTAAATTTATTTTTGCTGATAGTATAAGATTTATCTACTTAAGGGATACTTACAAGAAAGGCTCAACGTACCCTTTAATCATGCTTCCACCATAATGATTGTCCTTTTTGTAATCAATTTAGTCAAACCCAACACTCCACTTTTCCCCATTTATGGTGCCAATCTTGGAGAGTATTAACCTTAGTTTAAGCCAAATTAAGCCACTTAGAGACTAGTTAATCATGGATTAGGTGGAAGGGTTAGATTAAGTTTTGGCCTATATAAGGGAGATCATGATGAGTGTCACAAATTTTACTTTTTTTCATTATCATCCACTTTCCCCTCCTCCGAGTGAGCCTAGAGTCTCAGAAAAGAAAAAAAAAATTCCTTCACCAGTTTCCAATCCTCTTCATTGAATACCAAGTCCTCAAGAAATAAAAGTTCTTCACATTTTCTTCTCCACCCCCACCAACTAACTAGGCCAAAAAAAAAAAAAAAAGAGAGGACATCATGGCTGGCAGCATGACTGCTGGTGGTTTTCTTGCTTTGGAGGCAATCTTTGTGTTCAAATCCTATAGCAAATGAGAGGACCTCATGGCATTAATATAGGATAAGACTATTAGTACTACCATTCTTGCCTACCTTACTATTCTTGACCTCATAAGGATGGAAATCAAGCAAAGTTGTACAAAAAATAAATTCTGTAAATCAGCCCCTAGTACTAGGCGGATTCTCACTTCAATTTAGACCACAAAATACTACTTTTAAGTCCCTTAAACAAGTGTCTATAAAACCCATGGGTGAGAAAGAGATTTTACCTTTTCTTCCTTTCCTCATAAACTTTTAGAGAGTTATTTCTCTCTCTTTTTTCCACTTTTGCAATGTGAGTTTCCACCACCGTCTAAAATTTGTTCAAATCAAACTCTCAAGATCACAACTAGGAGCAAACTTAAGAAAATAAGAGTGACTGGAGATTTATAGGTAAGAAAGAAAATTTGGTTTTCAACTAGTTCATGGTTAGTTGTATTGGAGTTTTGATTAAACTCTGAACTTCGATATTTTCTTAGTGAAAGCTCAAGATTTGTCATGGTGTTCAAGGATCTAAGGAGTTAACCATCTTCCACACTCTAGGTATACTCAACAATTCAAACTTTATTAAAAAAAAAAAAAATTTGCATCTTTATCTACAAGTCATGAATGCTTAAAGTTTAGTGCTTAAATATGCCTTATATGTTGATTAAGGTAAAAGCCAAAAAAAAAAAAAAACTAAGCATGTTGAATATCTGTAATCATGGTAGTAAGATCAAGGGAATAGCATGTGTAATTTAATCCCAAGAAATTTGATTGAGATGGTTTGTAATAAGTATTTATGTGTTGATTAGTCTAGTTGATGCTTGTAAGTGATGTAAAAGTTAGTCATGGCATGTTAGGATTATGTTTTTGCAAATTTTGATAGTGGAAAAAATTTTCCACAAATTTTGATGCATATATGGTAGCCATGGAGTCGTTTTTAAAAACTTTTTCGAACACGGGACATTTAGTATTTAATGTTTTAAACAAAACCTCGTAACTAAGTAAAAACACAATTTTGACTCTGAATAGGCTCACTAAATAGTTTTTAGGGACTGCCTAAAATAGTCCCAAAAACAGTCTAAAAACAACCCATATAACTATTTAAAATAGCTTGTAAAAGCAATCCAAAACAATTCCAGTACCGTTGGAACTATTTTGCTAATTTCGGACTGTTTAGGGGTCTGAATTTTATGTTTCACTAAACACAATAGTTTTAGATTTCAACGAGACAAACAAATTTCATTAACAAATTTTTTTTTCAAAATCTCCCTCTAGAATACAGTTATGGTCAGTCTCTCAAAACTGTCCAAAAATTGTATTTTTGGGCAGAAAATTATTTTAAAGTTTCAAATCGTTTTGAGGCCGAACTACAATTTTCGTCAAATATAAAAGTTTTAGTTTGTAGTAAAATGAAGAACTTTCATGAAGAAAGTTTTGTGAAAATCTATTTCTAAATTGGACTTTAAATTAGATATATAAAAATAGTCAAAACTTTTTAATTGGTAAAAATTTCAAAGTTTTCATCAGAAAACAATTTTGTCAAAAAAATGGTAACCAGGACTTTAGAACAAACAAGAAAATTATTAAAATACACATTTAAAAATGACTGACTTTTATAGAGGAAAAACTTCAAAAGAAAATTGAGTTTAATATACGATTTTATATAAATTTTCCAAAACTATCGGTACCAGTTTTTACAAACAAAGATCGCGTGACCTTAAAATTTGATTTTTCACTAAACCAAGAAATTATAATATTTTAAAGAGGTTATATAGGTTTGTGATTTAGTGGGTTAACAATTTCAGATATTATTTTATAGAGCGATTTTTATTTAAAATTTTAAGCTTAAAGGGTAAGAATTTCAAAGATAATCTTTAATAGTTTTCATTTGAACATTTTTCAGCAAGCATAAAAACCTAATATGATTGACCTTTAATGTCATGATGTTAGGCACGGGTCTAACGTCCATTTCAGTCTAAAATGTTGCACAAAACACAGTTTATCGGTAGAATTTATATGACGTTATGATGTCATTTTTTGGGCTTATGGGCTTAAAATCAATTAGGAGCCCATTAAATGAGTTTAAATAAACCCAGTTAGGACTTAAGGTAAGAATCACGAATTTAAAAAAGTCTAATTAATGGATTAAAGTCTCATATATTTAACGACGATAGATGATTAATTAATTGTTATAAATTAATTAATTATCAACTTGGATACGAACAAATGGCAATTAAGGAAAAGTTAAAATATTACAAGGATTTAGTAAAAATAATCCTCATAATAGATTTGGTGAAATTCATGATCAATTGAAAACATAATTTATGATCTAATAGAGTGATCGAATTCGTGTAGTTATGCTAAAAATTAAAATAGCATAAAACGAAGTATTCTTACGCACTCTAAATGGGTGTTTTGTATAGATTTATTTTTGTTAAAAAAGAAGGAATTCAAAATCTATTTGGAAGCTTACTTCACTAAAACAGATAAGTAGGAATCTTGTCTATAGTTTGAACAGTTTTTAAATAAAACTGTTTTTTTTTTCATGATTTCAAAAAATATGGAATGCATGTTCAATGATAAGCCCTGCCATAATTCTGTTAGGACATATATATTTTTATCTAAGATATGATGAGTTAGCATCTTGTGAGGTGATAAACGATGTGTGATGTGTAATGTGTGATGATATGCTGTATTAAAATATATTGTTTCTTTGCTTTCAATTAAGCGTGTTTTTAGTATTGTTTTGTAGGGCTATATAGTAACATATCATACTGCATATACATAATAATAGAAGTGAAACTAAGTAAGATAAGTTAAGGGTGTCTATCCACGGGGCGGCTCCATGTTAAAAAAAAAAAAGAAGATGGTGTCATTGGGACTTTGCAAATCCTAATGTCCACAATACAAGTTATGACCTTGGTGTTGTTAAGGACCTTGCAAATCTTGACTTCTCGATGATCGCGCGCAACCAGTACAATCACCTGGGCCCAAACAATATGATAAGATAAAGTTTAGATAATTGAGCATAAGACAAATCAATAAGCAAGCATAAAATGACCATGCATTGATTTATCAAGTAATCTTCAAATTGTATTGCGAGTTGAACTTCTTACTTGCTGAGCAAAAGCTATTTAAGTGTATTCATGCTGTAGGTAAGAAACCTGTTAGCATCATTTGACTAGGCAGTGGCGAGTGGCGGACGAACGACAGAGATTGGTATAGATACTGCTCATTCAAAAATGTATTTCCGCATTATGTTGTCTCCTATAATATTTAGTACATATGATAAATTAGGTAATTTTACATAATAAGCCTTAGAGACCAAGGCTAAAGTCATTCATCCTTAGATTTAAAAGAAAGAAAAAAATGGATGTAAGATTGTCTACAACATAAATATATATATATATATATATATATATATATGTTGCAATGGAGAATGCAACAAATGCATATAATTTTCCTGATAAGAAATTACAGAAGTAAATGGTTTTAGAAATGTTTTTAAAGTATCATTTTGAATTAAGGAAAGTATTTAAATAAAGAAAAGTATTTAGAAGAATAATTTTTAGAAAAATTTATCATGCTAGTTTTAAAGGATTAATTCTTAATAAGTTATTGGTATTTTAGTTTTAAAAGATTAAGTTTTAAGAAATTATATTACGCTTTAAATTTTTTTTAAAAGAAATTATTACGTTTACGTTTTTTTTAAAACATATTCTGCAAATTTAAACACCTCATATTAAAATATGTTTTAGTATTAAGATTATGAAGTTAAGTAATGACTACGTAGGTTAGATCATTACAACAATAATTACAAATAATAAACTACTATAAGTAAAACAACAATAATCAGAAGAAAAAAAGAGAGAAGACCAATTCATCATCAAACATAAAATTTTTATCCCAAGTTTTCCTAAAAATTAGGGAGATGGCCGTTGGTTTTATTATAGGTTTTTTTTTGTTCTTTTTAAGTTTCCCTATTTTACGGTATAGTTGAGGAAGAAGACAAGATCCCCCTTCGTTAGAGTTCTTGAATGGGGAGAAAAAAGGCCGTGATATCAATTTGGCAGCTCTATGAACAAGGAGACTTGGCATGGCGACAACTTGATTAGTGAGAAAAGAGATAAACTCCTATCGACGTTTGAGAAAGGAGAGGGAGAGAGAAGAGAAAAAAGTGTGAGGGTTTGGCCTTTTTTTTTTTTTTGTAGTGTTTGTAAAAATCATGTATTGGGTTTATTAGTGATGTACTAAAGTTTACCATCAATATATTAGGCTTTTTATCATTCAGATATTGTAATTTATCACTAATGTATTTGGTTTCATCATTGATGTACTACAATTATCAATGGTATATTACAGTATCTCATTGATGTATTATAGTTGATTAGTAAAGGTGAATGTTATTTTTGTTAATTTGACTTTATAATTAATGAGGAGGGACCATTTTTCTAATTTAGAAAAAGTATGTTCAATTATTTTAAAAAGCCATTAAAGATGTTATTTATCTCTATATCTCCTTATTAAAAACATCAAACTAATAAAAGATAGTGATCTTAGTAAACAATGACACAATAATATTTGAATGAACAATAGTAAATCCATGAGACGACTATATGGCACATTAAGAGATCATAGCCAATGCAAGTACTTGAGCCTGTTTAGAATGACTTAAAAAGTTTTGGTTTTATTTAGTCTAAATATTGATATTTGGAATGTTTGGATGGATCCTGAAAAATGCTTTTGGCTTTTAAAAGTACTTTTAAGATAATTCAACCATTTGGGAACAACTTACAAGAATGTCCCTTTAAAGAAGCACCTTTTCAAGATTTCCATCCTTAAAAAGGTTATTTTTAGAACTGTTATTTTAATAAAATAAGGTGATTTGGTAAAAGTTTAAGTTATCTTTCCTTTTTTAGTTAAAAAAGTGATTTATTAGAAGTCTAAATTTTCCTCCTTTTTCACTCCTTCATATGGTAGATTACTTTGATAGCCTCTGCGGGGTGCTTAATTGTAACCTTGTAAATTCGAAAGTTGAAACTTACCAGATTTTAATATGCTTTTTTTTTAAACAAAGAAATGCCAACTACCTCTGGTCACCATGTACGGGGTGACAGATTGTAATTTGATGTAATAACCTAACTATTTGAGTCGTTCAAAACTTGCATTCACGCTTAAACATAAATTTTCATACTTTAAAAATTACAATTTTTTTTTTTAAACAAAGGATCTCAAATCACAAGAGATTTCAATATGGCAACTCTTGACTTAACAACATCCTATAAATTTAACATACAAAACATTTGTTTGAAATGTCATATAATACAAAGTTCTTAATCAAAAACTTTCTTCGATAAAATGCGGAAAATAAACTGTAGCGATATCCATAATTTGTCCTTTGTAATCATTCCACTGCTATATCAAGCCCGTCAATTATTCATATTGGTCTCTTGACAAGATTTACTATAACATGAAGGAATTAAATGAGCTTTCGCTCAGCAAGTCCAAATATTTCTTACAAAACATTTATAAAAGAATTTTAACAATAGTACAATGCATGTTTCCAATTATGCTTAATTATGAACGTCTTATTTTATACTTAACTTATCTTTTCACTATAGGCCTTAGTGTACTTACCAAATACAGATGGCCATTGAACACCAAGGCTGTAATTTAACTTAACATGAACACCTTGTACACAATCTATACTTGAGTGGAGATTGATACGGCACTTAATTATTTATCTTTAGTTTACCAATCTTGTAAACTTAGTGATCATTCTATATGCCATGATTTCGAATTAAAATAATAAGCATAACAACTGCTAAACATACTTTATATCATAGCTTGGCATTTAAATTCATACTTGGACATAAATGCGAATTTTTTGTTTGACTAAAATATTTTTAAATAACGCTTGCCCTTGGTGACAAGTAGAAGCTTGTTGTATCATATTGAGCCAACGCTAAGATATCTTTCAAAGTTGATCATCAGAAAGCAAAACTTGTGTTTCTACACCATGCATATTGACCAAAAACGGGGAAAGATACGTGAGATATGTATTAACATGATATATAAAAAAGAAGGATATGTAGGTTTTTTTTTTTATTTTATTTTCATAGAAGTATCGTTGTCGCTTAAATTAATGATGGACGTTTTGTATGTCCTTTAGTTTTTTGTCGTTTATGTGAAAAAAAACGACAGTTATTACTATTCTATACTTGATAGGTTTCTTGCCTTATACATTGGAAACGACTCGTACATTCCTACGGTCCAGTTTGATGTAGTTTTAGTACAAAAACAACTTATTAACATTCTTGCGCTGTCGTCGACCGAGAATCGTCTTCCACTTGTTGTCGTTTATCTTTGATTAGTAAACGACATTCTTTTTTTAGTTTTAAAGTTGTTATTTCACAAAAAAATTAAAAAAAAAAGGGTAAAAACGACATGCCCTAGATATAGAGTCTGAACTTCATTTATGTTGTTTGACAGGAGAAAAGTATGTAGTTTTCAAGTGGCAGGATTGTCAAATAGAGTACAAAAGTTTCATATTTTCGGTCTTATAAACTGATTTATAAACGCCTATCGTTTTCTTATTTAAAGTATTATCTAGTCAACGGTATTTTGTTTTCAACGCAAGTTTTAATCTCCTTTATCTAAACTAACTAGATGTCGTTTCGCTTATAATCTTAGTTGTCGTTTTTAGCTTTAAGCCAGGAAACAATCTCCTCAGGATTTGGGAAAGTAGATACGTGGAACGCAAGTATAAAGGGGAGTGTAAAGCCGCAACGGAGAAATCTTGGTCAACCTATATTCAGAGTTGAGAGTTAATATATATATATATATATATATATATATATATATATAGATATATATATGTTATTTTTTTGAAAGAATATAATATTTATAATTCACAACAGGAATTTCGATTAAGGCATGGACCTGTCGTTCAGAGTGTTTAGAGATCGCCGTCAAAGAGGTAAACCTTTTGTTTTCCTCATATTCAGTATGCATATTTTGATTTTCCCCTTTATGATTGATTGCGTGATTTATTTAGATATATATTTGATTATTTATGGTCCGAAAGATTTAAAGGTTTTTTTTTTTTTTTTTTTTTTCAGTCCCTCACTCTACATGTGTGTATATATATTTGCAATTGTCCTGCCTTTCATGTTACACGTTAACATATAGACGTGAAAAACGTCACGCGACAATGGATCATATGTTTAAGTTGTGACGATTTGAATTGTGAAATATGAAAAGTGTGGCTTAAATTACAATGTGAAGTACCATTCATGCAGTTAAAACGTAAATCTGAATGGAGAGTGAAATCTGAATGTGCTTAGATGGTTAAAAAAAATGATTTGAGAGACATCAGACCAAAAGTGAGAAATTCTTGTTATAACAAATAGGTCCAATCTGTGAGAATGTTAGTGGAGGTTAAATCCAGATTTATATGGTTTTATTGAAAAAAAAAATCATTTAAATTGGTTGTGTGAATTGGGTGTACACATTCAATTCTCTCCAATGGGATTGAACACATGAAACAAACATCTCTGAAGAATTTGTTGCGAATTAAACTTGTTTTAGATCAATCAGCCCATTTAGGCCCGTCGAGATTTCAACCAAATCAGCCCATATTCATTAAGAAGCCCATAATCTAGTATGTTCTAAGCTTGACAGCAGCACAAAAGAATGCATGAAGAAGTAATGTTACGTTTGTGTTCAAGATTAAAAGAAAGTTAGGTAAGCTTATGTGGTTGTAGTTTTAATAGGATTAGTTTATTAAGAACACTTTGTGTGATTTGTATCAGTCTCCTTCATGAGCTCTTTGGGTATAGCATTGACAAAAGAAAGAAAAACAAAGAGAGGGAAGAAGTAAGAAATTCTAAGAGTGAGGGAGAGAAGAACTAAAGGTTTTTAAGTGAGTTCTTTCTTGAGTGTATAAGAAGTTATAATTGTAAGAGTACTTAATATTGTAATACAAGGTTTAGTGTTTGAGTTTGAACAAATTTACAACAGAATTAAGTTATTAAACCACTACAATGTTAATATTATGTTGAATAAATATTACCTTACGACTCTCACTTAAAATGATCTTTTTTTTTTTTTTTTTTTTTTTTTGGTTGGAATGGACGAAGTTGGGATAGATTTAATTTCTGGCCTACCTGATTTTGTCTTGCATCATATATTATCTCTCCTCCCAAGAATATACGCGAACCGAACCTGCGTGTTGTCTAAACGATGGAAATATATTTGGGATACTTTCCCTATATTTGAATTTAGTTATAGTATGTCTACACAAAACTGGAACAATTTTGCGCCAAAGTATGTGGAGAAAACTCGGGAATTCATGAACAGTGTGGACAAGTCCTTGCAGAAATTCACACACTACAAGTTGTCAATGGAGAGATTGAAACTAGTCACGCCTCTGATTGATCAAAACTATGTTTTGATGGTTAATCAATGGGTATCGTTATCTCTGAAAAGTGGCGTTCGAGAGATGTACTTGAGGGTGAGTACTGATTCCAAAGATGGTTACTTCACTTTTCCTGAAACGGCATTTTTGGACAAATCATTAAGTGGCTATTCCAAGTTGGATCGTCTTCGTAAGCTATCACTCTATAGGGTTCATATAACTGAAGCTGTTGTCCAAAATATTAACCATTGCTGTCCTAATCTCAACGTTCTTGATCTTAAGAAACTTTGCGGATTAAAATCTCTCGAGATCTCCAAACTTGACAAGCTTGAGAAAGTTTACATTATGACATGTCCATTTCAGCGTGAACTTGAGAGAGTTGATATTAGTGCGTCAAGTCTTAAACACTTCAGTTTCAAAACTTTGGGAGGAGATATGCTCTGTAGCGTCAATTTGACTTCCTGCAATGATTTGAAAGAGCTGCGTTTATGTTGGTGCAGCATTACAGATGAATTACTGCATTCCTTTCTTTCTCGTTTTCTCAAGCTCGAAGTTCTTGATATTGTTTGTTGCAACATGTTGCGAAGGGTTAAGATTTCTGCACAACAACTCAGGACTCTTAACATTTTCAGATGCTGCGATGTCGAGATGATTGAAATCGATGCTCCAACCTTATCATTTTTTAACTATGATGCCATGCACATGCCTGTCTTATTTTCAAAGAATGTTCCATGCCCGATGAAAATTGATTATACAATCAGGAGCAGACAAGTTGGTGCTTCATGGTTCTCTAAGTTAAGGAAATTTCTTGGACGCTTGACTCAAAGAAAACTTTTTACTCTAGACTTCCGCATGAACGAGGTATGATCAAATTCATTCTTAAGAAAATATTATATATATATATATATATATATATATATATGTATGTCTTCTTGACATTTACTGGTTTGTGGATTGAAGGTTTCTTTTGATCTTGGAGAATTAGGAGAAGAAGAAATCCCTCCGATGATCGAAGTTGATCATTTAATGTTAACTTCCCTTGGCACTATTAGTGCATCGGTGGATTGTGCAGCTCTTATAGATGGCCTTCTCTGGAGTTGTCATCCAAAAATAATATCTCTTCCCTCACATTCAATCTTCCAAAGAGATTGCATAGAGGTATGGTTAGAACCTTTTTCTTTTTGTACTTTTGCTACCTAAGAGTACTAGTAAAGAAAAAAAAAAAGACCTTTTTCATTGAAAGATTAACTATCCAATTAATTTGGAAATAAGAAATATGTTACTTGTAATGACTGGTTCTCTTGCTAAAGTTCGTATCAATATCAAAATTAACTAGAATAAAATCATAGGAAATTAACCATATGAATGCTGTCCATGCCTCGGACTCGGATTAACTATAATTTATCGCTTAGCGTTATACTTGAGGGGATGTGTGGTCGAAGAGACATATATTTTAACTCAATTCTTGTTCTGTTTGAATTTATATAGGGCTTGTTATATAAATATGTCTCCCATTTATTGTATGGTTAAAAGAAACCAGAAAAGCCGTGATTTTACTTGACTTTTTTTATCCCTTTTTTTACAAATCCACCATCAGGGTTTTGTAGTTTTAAATATATTGAATATACTTTTGTATTTGATTTTTGCATGAAAGTTTATTGTTTCATGGTTTCAACAGATACTTAAAAATTATTATTTTTCTGCTTTTGATAAGAGGTTACCCAGCTGGAGACTGACGCGTGATTTGTTTTGTAGCACAACAAGCGACACATATCACATTTGTTTCAGAAGTGGGGAACTTAGAAAAGCTTTGGATTGACTAGAAAGTTGAAATTACCATTGTTTTGTTTCTTTTTTTTTTTTCCTCTTTCTTGAAAATTTGTTCTTGTTTTGCGATGTAGGTTCTTCGTGAGAAGCTATTAGACAGAGAACACCAGTCGTGTTGTGATTCTTCTCGCGTAAAATGTTGGCGCCATCATTTAAAAGATGCAAAGATTGTCAAAGGGATAGAAGATGAGCGGCTTCTTAGTCTTATATATGTTCCCTGTTTATTGCCATCACTTGGAAAACTGAAAGAAGTACGCTTCATGTTGGAGTGGGATTTCTGAAAGAGAACGCTGAGAGGGGCTAAGACTATTTGGTGTAATCAGAAGTAGTTAGATTATTTATTTGATTTAAATATGTTTTGGTATAAACAAAGATAAAGAGTTTGAACATCTCTACTTCGTTATACTTCTATTATGTTTCTAAGGGAATAGTTTATTAATTTTTACTACTTTATAGCTTTGATTGTCCGTTTAGACTTGCTTAAACACTTTTGGTTTTGTGTTTTTCCGCACTATGTCTGAGAACTTTCTTTGCTTCAGCTAATAAGGTCAAAAACATGCTCAAATATATGAAATTAAGTTTTATCTTGTTGCTGGTGCTGTGGTACAAGAAGAATTTGACAATATCTGATGCAAATTTACTAATTCAAATGTTTTTGTACCTAGATCCTATGTTTTATGTTCATCTATGCATGATTGGTACAATGGGTGTAGCAGAAATTTGGCAAATTCATGAATGATCAATGATATCAGGACTGGGGCTTTGAGAGGGGTTGAGGTTCAATCCTGTGTGGTGTCTGGAAAGAATATATGTGCCCTGCAATAGATATTGGATCAGAAAGTTTGTTGAGTCCCTCCCCTCTGCTCTTCCGGCTCCGAGGTTAGCTCTCTTTCTGTTTGGGGAACGGTTATTATGAAAGATACTTGAAGCACCACAAGTACTAAGTACCATAACTGATGAAAAGTGTGCCTCATCCGGGAGTTCATGTTGTGGGACCCATCTTATGCCGATTAGGAACACTGTAGAGCACAAATCAGTTTGTGGCTGATCCTATGGATTGTTTAACGTTTTGTTGGAGGAAGGTTGCTGAATTTGTGAAAGGAGTTCTTAATTAGCTCAGAAGCGTCAGTGGCACTTGGTGAATTCAGAAGATGACTGCCTTCATGTTTTCAAAGCTCTTCTTAATGGAATTCTTGGTACTTGATTATTTTAAGTACTGTCCAATTCTCTGTCTTCTTTTGATTTTGTTTCTTTCGATTGGATTTCCAGGATTTGTGGGGTTGTACATTACATCAATTCTGAAAAAGGCTAGTAAATGGAGGCAAATCTGCTCTTCTTTTTTCTCTCCAATGGAATTGTTTTTTAAGGGGGAAAAATAGTTGATCTTGATCATTTGTATTGCAATTAAGTTGTCAATATAGCATTTTTCACAATATTTTTCCTTCATAGTTACTGTAAGGAATAGCATATTTTGAATCTTAATTTCTTTTTTTTTCCCCTCGTTCTCATCTTTCTATCGTGAATCTGTTCACTCTCGCTCGGGTTGCCGTCACGACGATGACGTTTTTCCTCTGCGTGGAAGAATCTTGTGTCCGTCGATCACCATTGGGAGGAGGCTTCTCAATGATAAGGGTTTTGTGTTGATGGTAAGGCAGTGGCGTTCAGATTCTTGTCTCTTTAAACGACTCGTAGGTTCCAATGATCAAGTTTGATGACGTTTAGTTACAAAAGCAACATGTTGACAATTCTGAATTATTGGTGTCGTCGACCAAGAAACGACGACTTTTGTTGTTTGACTGAGACTTGTTGTCGCTCGTATTTGATAATTAAACGACATGTCTTGGTTTTAAAGTTGCTATTTATAAAAAAATAAAAAAAAAAGAAGTAGAAGAAGAAAGAAACGACATGTTCTTGGCATAGAGTCTGTACTTTTACGTAAGTGTAAAAGTAGGACTTGGTTGTTGTATAGGTAACGATGGTTGGTACTAGGATGGGAAAAGGTGGGACACTCTTTGAAAGGGGTTTTGAAGCTTTCTTGTTGTTCAGCTTGAATAATTCAAAAGCATTACACCCTATTCATAGCCACGGTAGGTCGGTGAAACCAGTGGATAACCGACTTGACTTGTGGTTAGTATTGTCAATGCTATTATAGACTTTTCCATTATTTTTGTGGCCATTTACAGCCTAGAAGGTTCGCTAATAACTTGTTCTTCTTACAATATTTTATTTTATTTCTAGAAAAATCTAGATAATTAAAGACATATGCAGTATTACTAATACTCCTCCTTGATGCGCATTTCGGTGACTCCGATCAAGTCATGTAGTAGCTCGAATTTAGCTCTTGGCAGCGTCTTTGCGAAAATATCTGCTAACTGCTCTTCTGTCTCGTAATGCTTGAGCTCTATCTCTTTATCTGCTTCTGCTTCTTGAATGAAGTGATAATTACTGCTTATGTGTTTAGTTTGGCTGTGAAATACTGGATTTTTTGCTATTGCAATCACCGACTCGCTGTCGCAATAAATTTCTGAAGCTTCATTTTGTGATTCGCCCATGTCTTCCAGTATGCGCTTCAGCCATGTAGCTTGGCTTGTCGTCATTGTTGCTGCAATATACTCTGCGTCTGCTGATGACTGTGTAACTGTTGCTTGCTTCTTTGATGTCCAAGGGAATATTCCTAAGCCCAGTGTAAATGAAAAGCCTGAGGTGTTTTTGATGTCATCAACCGATCCTGGCCAGTCGTCGTCTGTATGCCCAATTAGCTTTAAGTCGTGTGGATCTGTACCATATTTCATAGTTCTTCGTTCCTTGCACAAATCTGAGCACTTTCTTTGCTGCTCCATGACGAACCTGACTAGGACTCTGCATGAACCTCGACAGTAGGCTTGTGGTGTATATTATATCTGGCCGTGTATTTGTCAGATAGAGTAAGCCTCCAATGAGACTCCGATAGACAGAGTTATCTGCCTTTGGGGTGCCATTTTCCTTCATGTGTGCTTTGTTGTTGTGAAGGTTCATTTTGAACGTCTTCATCATATCTTCCTTGAAGTCTTTGATCATCTTCTCATTGTTTTCTGTGTAAATAAGTTCGCTGACATATAAAGAAACAATGAGATTGTTGTCAGTACCTTGGGTCTTGATGTAGAGTGTTGGTTCACTTTTACTTCTCCTGATTCCTTGCTTAGTGAAGTAGTTATCAATGCTTCTGTGCCAGGCTCGCAGGGCTTGCATCAGTCTATAAGAGTGCCTTCTTTAATATGAGAACTTTGTCTTCTTGTCCTTGTACTACGAACTCTTGAGGTTGCTCTATATAGATCTCCTCTTCAAGGTAGCCATTTAAGAACACAGACTTCACGTCAAACTGGCAGATCTTCCACTTTTCCTATGCAACAAGTGTTATCAATGCTCTTATTGTGTCTAGGCTTGCGACGGGAGTGAATGTCTCATTGTAGTCGACTCCAAACTGCTGCGAGTATCCTTTCACCACTAAGAGTGCTTTATACTTTTGGATTGATCCACAGAGTCAAGCTTTTTCTTGTACAGCCACTTAACTCTAATGACTTCTTTGTCTTGGGGAAGCTCCACTAACTCCCAAGTCTCGTTCTTCTCGATCATTTTGATTTCTTCCTCCATTGCCTTGAGCCAAACTTCCTGTTTTGAAGCTGCTTTAAAGCTTTCTGGTTCAACAATTATAAGGTTGTATGTCTCGTAGATCTCTGACAAGGCCTTGGTGATGTTTCTGGTGAAGAGTCGAGTGGTCCTCCTAATGTTACTTGTTGCAGTGGCTCCAATTGGTTGTTAACGTCTTTTCCTTCTTGTGGTGGAAGTGATGGAATGTTGATTTTGTTTCTTTCTATTTGCTCAGTTTCCTAGTTGTAGGTAGCGTCTTCGTCGAACTTTACATCCCGATGATGATTAGCTTCTTCGTACTTAAATTGTAGACACGGTATCCATTTGATTGTGTGCTATAGCCTAAGAAGATTTATTTCTCTATCTTCTCATCCAGCTTGCTTCTCTTCTCTTATGGAATACGAACATAACAGGTGCAGCCGAAGATCCTGAGATGCTTTGCTGATGGCTTTTGTCCGCTCCAAGCTTCGGCCGGTGTCTTGCCTTGCACGACTGAAACACCCGTTATTTTAACGGGTATGATTTTTTGTAAAATCATAAGAATAAAATGTCACTTTAGCATTTTTACTAAGTCTCCGTAGTAAATATTTTAAATCTACCTATCACTTATTTCTACCAACCTGGTCCCGCTACATTAATACTCAATTAAATAGCATCCTTATCATTTGGAGACATAGAATTAATTCACCTCAACTACCAGGAGACATCGATATGTTTTCTCAACTACCTTTTTAATGCCTCCTTCATCTTCTTCTACAACATACCCCATTTGTCCCCTCAATTATGTTGACATTATTTGCTAAAAGTCTCCATGGGAGACATGATAACATTGTCTTTTAATGCTCATTTAATTCTATTCCGCTCCTCAATTAATTTGATGCCTATATATTCAACCATCACCACTCTCTTCTCTAGTTTCTCATTCTCTCCTTTCTCACTTCAATTTCCAACTAAAAACACAAGGCATAAAGCTTTCTTTGCAACCACGAC
>CAMOHE010039759.1:0-10616 GCA_946598075.1 Artocarpus hirsutus | reverse complement strand
ATTCTCTAATAAATAATAAATTCATGAACTTAATTACAAATTGAACACTCTTATTATTCAAGGCCCCCTAATCAATACTCAAAGGAATTATTTATCTACTTCTCCTTAGAGAAGGAATGGATTCTATCTTGTAATATTAACATTCCCAGCTACTTACTTAATTATGCCTCCAAAATACAAAGAATAGGATTAGATTCTCAAATCCATGCCGAGTAAATCAAAAGACATAAATTCATAAATAGGAGTCTGTTAATAACTCAGAATTAAGATCATTTTATATATGACCGTCTATCAATGAGATTAGAACTCGCCATATTTAACAAAAATCACCAGCTGTTTATATCATATAATGTCCCGGTCCTACATAATCTTATAATATACAGTGCACTCATTTAATGACTCACTACATTAATTATTCAGATAAGACCATTCTATTCTTAATGGAAATGACCTATACTAGTAACGTTCAATTAAAGATTCCATACTTTAAATTGAATAATTATATATTACTGACCATTTTAATTATCATTATTAAATATTATCCTCTTGTATATAACACTTATATACAATAATTAAAATCACATAGATAATTATGGAATTTTTATGATATGCTTAAATATTCAAAATATATTCTTAATGGAAATGACCTATACTAGTAACGTTCAATTAAAGATTCCATACTTTAAATTGAATAATTATATATTACTGACCATTTTAATTATCATTATTAAATATTATCCTCTTGTATATAACACTTATATACAATAATTAAAATCACATAGATAATTATGGAATTTTTATGATATGCTTAAATATTCAAAATATATTCTTAATGGAAATGACCTATACTAGTAACGTTCAATTAAAGATTCCATACTTTAAATTGAATAATTATATATTACTGACCATTTTAATTATCATTATTAAATATTATCCTCTTGTATATAACACTTATATACAATAATTAAAATCACATAGATAATTATGAAATTTTTATGATATGCTTAAAGTATTCAAAATATATGCACATAAAAATGACGAATAAATTCACTTTATTTATTTATAAATATGTACTTTAAAAAATATTATATGTTTTAAAGGTATCTATCTTAACAATAACAACAACCACCTTGGTTTCTGTGAATTAGGGGTTTTTCAAGTGTGGTAAATGTTTTATAGAGTGTTTAGAAAAATCAGTTCTAATCAAAACTTTTGATTGCTATAGCGTAAAGTTCTCACATGCTACAATGATCAGAAAAAATTAAACAATTTTAAGCTATCATACTATAGTTTTTAGTTTTAACCACATTTTTCAAACACCCTATTAGTTACCATATCTACTTGTTGGGTGCATACATAATGAACTTATTGACTTCTTAATTCATATCATCGAGTACCTCTGATTACGGTTGTATGTTCTTTTTTAAAAAAGATCAGGGATGAGGCCCCTACTCTTCCCTCCCTATTTTGCCCGAATGACTGGATGCATTGATTGAGTTAATCTTGAGGAACCCAGCTCCCTATCTAAGTCTTCTGTCCAAGTCTTTGTCCATCAAACAGGTTTTGGACACGTTATCAAGACTTTGTTTTTTTTTTATTAGAGTGTCATCAAGTCTTCAATACTAGTAACAGAGGGAATAACTTGAGATAATAGTAACAGGGAATAACATAATTAGTTATCTTTCAAAATTTGTCGTTTAACTTCATTCTAAAGCGTGAGGGTTACCGCACCTATGTCCATTTTGAGACTTTTTTTTTTTTTTTTAATGTTTTGATTGTATAATAAATGATTTTATGCTTAGAATGACTATTTATTTAACTGTTAATGCTGCAAATCATTATATAGAATAATGCTTTCTTTTTTTATAAAAAAAAAAAGGCACAAAATTAGCCCTAAAAAAGCCAGCCCGCCTGGCACTTACCCCACGTACCAACAATATTTTTGGGCAGTCTTGGATTCGGATTTGGGATTTCAAATATTTGACCTCCAACCCGCCCCCTAGCTGCAAACTTCATTTCTTACTTGTCAAGTTTTTGAAGGCTTTGGTTTTATTACATCATCAAATGCTTAAACTAGATTTTGAAGAAAATTTGAATCTAGATGGTTGCACTGCGCTATTCCATGTCTGTTACCGCGTTGCATGTTATTAAAAAATATATATATATACCTTGACCCCAACGCTGAAACCTTTAAAATTCGCAAGTCTAATGTGACTTATCATATTCTTGGCACCAACGTTTCCCAATGCTAACAGTTTCCAATTTAAAAAAAAAAGACCACTTTTGTCTATCAATTAAAGGGAGAAGAGAAAAATGAATTCACGAGAACAAAAAGGACTTGTTAGGTTCTTTCTTATTCTCACATCACCTCTTTTCTGTGAAAGCATACTAGCATAGTCATCATACAAAAGTAAATACATTGCAGTTCTTGTTAGTGAAAGTAGCCAAGAACCTGACCTCCTACATTACGTCTAAGAGCCTCTTCATGATCCAAAACACCATCTGGAGTTGTGATCACAATATAACCCCACTGCACAAAGGGAGAGGTTCAAGAAATTAACTAGTTATCCCTCTATGTGCTTGTAAGGACCTTATCGTAACAACCCTTCTCAACAATGAGACAAATGAGAAAAGAAAAAATGATGGGTCTTCATAAATCCAGAAGCAAAAACATACCTGACGAGTTGGAAGTGTAGATGTTTTATACGCTTCGATATCTCTTGCCATGATGTCCTGCCTGTAAGTAAGAGCTCGGCAATCGTTGATTCTGCCTTGTAGCTGAACTTTTATCCTCCCCACTCTATGGGGATCATACACTTGAAAGCCCTTGATATAACCTAAATGGATATATCTGAGTCAGGGACATTGCCACGTGAACAAATTAACACAACCCACAATTGTGGATACAATTATTCATTAATGAGTTTCATAACAAAATAAAATTCATTTTCTCAATAGAAAAGAAAAAAAGATATTAAGGCAGCATAATTAGTTCATCCACGAACAAGTAAAAGCATTTTTAGATATGCTTAATTTCTCCAGAATGATTCAAAGCAATGTCACTATATGGCCTTCAAAGTTGCGGCAAACAAAGTAATAGAGCATGAGGCCTAAAAGAGTTATGGGCTCAAGACAAGCAGCACTGCTAATTTGTTGTTAGTGTTGCTAATAAGAGAAGCCCCTCCTTGCACCTTGCCAAAAGCAACTAAGCTATGAAGATGCACTAAGACAAGTGAAACTCAGATATGTACAGCGGCGAACAATTGAAGTTTAGGCGAATCCTAAATTTTATGATGGAAAAAAATACCCAAGAAAGTGCAAAGAAAAAAAAAGATAAAAAAAATTTAAATGTTTTTCTTGTTTTTGGAACTTAAAGAAACTAGGGAGAAAAAAAATGTCTTCCTTTATAATTTTCTTTCTTCATTGTGTTTGGATGTTAAAAAAAAAAAGACACTGAAAAAAATTATAAAGTTTCACTTGCACTCTTTCTCATCATTCTCTCTCCTCACTCTCTCTAATCAGTTTCTCTCTCCTCACTCTCTCTCTCATCATTCTCTCCTCACTCTCTCTCAGCACTTTCTCTCATTATTCTCTCTCCTCACTTCTCCCTCCCTCTCTCCTCACCTTCTCTCTCATCACTCTCTCACCACTTTATCCCTCCTAAAAACGTATTAATTCATACAATTTTCAAAAACTGATTCCAGATTTTCAAATTCAAAACTGATTTACACATAAAACAATAGGAAAGAAGATAATTAACAACATAATCCTAATATTGACCAAGTCAAAATATTTTTGTGCTAACAATTTGAATATGACAAATTCAATCATTTTAATATTCACTCCACAGAGCCGCAGATATTCACACTCAAAATTTCTCCCTCTCTACATTCATGGGTTTGACTTGATGTGCCATCATTAGTTACCATTGGTGCCCCATTCAGCTTCGTGTCAATGGTACTGGTGATAGTGGTTGTTCAAAGCTTGAAGATTGTGTTTCCTGTCGATTGTTCGTTGGTACTGATATGTGTTGATCCCAAAAGTTTTGACGCTTTTGGCCACTCGGAGGATCTCCCGTAGATTTGGAAAAAGCGTGACTATCAGAGACTTCGGTACAATCTAGAAAAAAAAAAGTGTAATAGCACTAAATAGTCCTCTGTTCCAGGTGGACTACAATAGCCCTCGGTTTTCAGGTGAACTAACAACAATCATAACTTTCTAGTGAAATAAAAATAATAATAATAATAATAATTGATGATGATGATGATGATGATGATCCAATAGAAAGTATTACATAACCAATAAGTCAAAGCTTATAGTTTCACCCCACCCCACATAACAAAGAATATAACCTCTTATATGAACGAAGGAACCAGTTTTATTGTAATCTGTCAGGTGGTAAACTTTATCAAGCATGAATTTATCATTATCTTATATGAAGGCAGTTATTTTTCATTATTCAATAACTTTCAAAGTCGTAATTTTGTAAGAAAATAGATGGATAAATTAGCCAAATCACAAACTGGAACTCTGTCGTGATTTTCCCAACACATAAACTCAACCCATGGTGTGATTATTTAGAGGGCACGACAATTGTCTTATCACTCTTTCAAGAATTGAATGTTCAGAACAGATTGTGATCATTTAGACTACTTGGCGAATTGTTATTTCTAAATTCAAAAGATGATGAATATTCTAAAACATGTATGTCATAAACAGCACAATACCACATGTTATTGTGTATGAAACGGAGCCCTCCTTTTGTTCCAATTTTATCTCAATGATTTCCATTAACCATGATAAAAATGAAACGTGATAGAAATTAGGAAAGCAGAACAGCAGACAACCAGGCCTTATGGAGCTATGCAATTGGAACTGTTTGCTAGTGATTGTTTGCTTGCATTCAATAAAAACAACACAGTGGGAACATAGACTAATTAAGCAGGAAAACAATATATTACTTTACTATACAGAACAAGAAATTTAGGATTGATTGAAAACAAGAAACAAAATAGAAGATACATAGAGGAAGTATGAAGAATATTGATTGAACTGCAATATGGGCCATCACAATCATATATTTAATCTATGGCTATATGAAAAGACCTTCATAGTGTGCCGAAAGGAAAATGAAAATTAAATCAGACTAGTTTTTACAATATCAGTGCTTGAAGAACAGAAGTGGTTTACACCACACTAGAAATTAGTATTAGACGTCCTAATTCAAAGTAAAACTCAAACTGATGAAAAGCCTCCTCATTCTTTCATCGCGAGATCATTCGTGTTAATCTAATTATACCTATAGCTATCTTGCATTTACAAATTAGTCAAATCAGACCATTTTCTTCTCCCTCTTAATAGTCAGTTCCTAGCTATCTATCCTAATTTCAACTTCACTTCTACAGCTCAAAACTCACACACACACGCGTGCACAAAAAATAAAAAATCCGAATTTCACAAATTTAATCATTCCGCAAGGGCATTAGAACCCAAACAAATTCAAACAGTAATACTTGAAAAAACAAAATAATTTTGAGTCTTCTCAGGAAAAAAAGACCATCCATCAATCTCGGGAAAAGAAATCAAGAAATCACAAACAATACAAGAGAAACGTCTCCATTGCAAAATTTCACAGCCGAAAACAACAAATAAATCTTATGAAAACAGAATGCATGTCTTCATAACATTGGATGCGATGCTTCAAGAAAACATCAAAATATCCATCCAAAATCAATGACAATGAAACGTAAAGAATAGAAGAAATTGACAACAAAACCTCGTTATTGAACCCTAAATCTGCGGGAAAAAAAATGATAGAATCTAGAATTAGGGGATTGAAAGAGAGCTTGTGCTCGAACCGGAGAATTGAACTGGAGAAAGAGAAAGCTTACTTTTGCCAAGCGGAGAGGATGAAGAGTGAAGCAAAGAGGGCACATTCATGAAGAGGGAGAGAGCAAGAAAGCCTGATAAATTTTCCACCTCGAATTTTATTTTCCTCACCTTTTTAAAAAAAAACTATTTTCCAGCACTTCCTTTTGCCAAGCGGAGAGGATGAAGAGTGAAGCAAAGAGGATGCATTGATGGACAGGGAGAGAGCGAGAAAGCCAATAAACTTTCCACCTTGAATTTTATTTCCACAGCTTTTGAAAAGAAAATTATTTTCCAGCATTTACCTTATAAGTTTTCTTTTTGATTTTTCCTCATATTTTTTTCCCACCCTTCCTTTTGGTTCCAAACACGGTGAAATGATTATTCCCCCCCTTAATTTTTCTTTCCTCCAAAATTTACGGGTGGAAAAAAAATCTGCCTTTCAAAATTCATTTCATTCTATCTTTGACAAATGCCAAACCTCTTGATCCCTACCTTAAGACCTCTTCCTCGGCATCGCCGTAGTATTCCACAATAGAACAATGTCATGATCCATACCAAATTTCTTGACAAACCCCTTATCCTCTTATGTTCCCTAAACTTAAAAAAGCTTGTTTCAGAAAGTCTTGTGGTTTTCTAGAATAGTGGTCTTACAGTGCATACCAAAAACACTCATTTACGGTAGTTCACAACCTGGCTCCTTACTTTTCTTCAGTAGATCTGACAAATTCCCAAGCACTACCTTACCACCCAGTAAGTAACAACAATTTTCTCTAATTACCATCCTAACACCATATGGGGCACTACAAACTCTTTTCATAGTGATTAAAAAAGGGGTGATAAGATGTACGAACACACTTTGCAGCTTATGTTTACAAGCTTTAGATGTTTAATCTATTTCTATTCATCCTGTAACCAGTTATGTCAAAAACTCAACTAGCCCCTTTACCTCATGTGTTTATGTACACAGAAAGAAATTGGTTATTTTTTCTTCTTCCTTGAGAAGTGTTATCCAACCACACACACAATTGTAATAGCAAGGCCAATTTGAAACATTGTTAAATGGGAATATGGGAAGAGATTTTTTTTTTTTTTTGGTTGGATAAGAAACTGAAAATTTTTATTCATCTAAATAGAAGTTGAACAATACAAAAAGGATGGATGAGGGATCCATCAATAAAGGAAAAAAACAAAACATAAGGACACCCTTAAAAAAAAAAGGAAAAGAAAACAATAGCAGCAATGGCACACAAAAACTTAAAACGGGAACATGGAAAGAGACTCCTTGTCCTCATAGATGAGAACAGAAATTGCCAAAACTATTTATGTTGCATAGATTCCAAATCATTTAAAGCTCATCATTTTTCTAATCCAATATCACATACGTTAGCAAAGTTAAAAAATGAGATATCAATGCAGTGAAAGATTGTGATCTTTTTGAATTGAATAACAAAATTTATAACTAAAAGGAGAAGAACATGGGGTTTTACCTCGATCCTTCATGATATTGAGGAAAGAAGACATAACTGTCGAGATGGGCTGCAACTCCACCACAGACTTCCCTCTTCTCTCTGCATTCACCATTGCCCTCAAGGCATCATTTAGTATCCGCCTACCCATCTCGTTCTGTAATGTAAGAAAAAACCTTGTATTGATAATGCAAGTACAAGGAAAATAGGACACATGGATATAGCAATTATACAGAAATATAGAACATAACAGATAGGGATGGCAATGGGGCAGGGCCGGGCCAAGTGGGTTTTTGGCAATCCGTCCTGCCCGCCCTCCCATTTGGACCCACCCCACATCAACCTGTCCAATTCAATAAACAGGGCGGAGCGGGTCAAAACCCTGCAGGTCATTGAGGTACCTGCCCTGCCCCTGACCGCAAATCTCTTTTTTTTTTTTTCTTTTTTCTTTTTAAGAACTGAAACTGAAAGAAATATTTTTTCCTTTAAGGGAAATTTTTTTATTGAAATTAACATTCCCTTTTAAGATTAATATTCTTTTCTTTTTATTTTTTTTACTATGCATTTCTTTATTTAATTTGTAGCACACTCTTGTAACATATTGCTACAACCCGTTTAATCTATAATATTGTTTTTTATTGTTATGCCACACACACACACACATACGTATACATATATATATATAAGTAAAAGTGCCCAACTAATCAATGGGATTCACTAAATTAAGTACTGAAGAGAACAAAATATACATACTAAATTACTCAACCAGAGAGAGAGAGAGAGAGAGGATTATAGAGCAAAAAAATGTAAAGCACGGCTCATGATGGAAAACCATCGTAACTGCTTACAACAAAGTAGTAGGCACTTGTTCCATCACAGGGCAAATGCAATACAATATAAAGCAAACTTGAAAGAATTACATATAAAACTAAGCAGAAATGCAAAGAAAAAAAATAGTTGAAAATACTATAGCACAAATTAAAAAACACGTTCAAGGAAAAAAGGAAAAATATAATTGGAGTCGTTCCAGATTAGTCCAAAAGCATTTCCATAAGGAATAGCTTACAACTAATTATACAACCCAACCAATTTCTAGTCCTATGGATGATAACTTTGCATTATATAAAGAAATTTCCTGCCCACAGATCACAATGCCAATATAGCTAAAGATTTTTCATGGACATTTAAGCTTCATTGAAAGACAATCACATCCTTCAGGTCAACAAAGACCACCATTACCACTGATTTTCACCATCATCAAAAGCAGCAGCGACAACAGCTACAAAAATCATCACCAATTAGCCTAAATTGCGAGTGAAAAACAATAAAGTAACATACACTTTAGTAACAACTCACATTTAAGGACTCTCTCCACTAACTACTGAAAATTGCTGTCTTTGGGGTATTGGCTACTGAGGCTGGCATAAGCATTATTATGTCATCAATTAAACCCCATCATTCTCCGACCAATAAGTCACACTTCAACTACATTTTTTATCAATTATCTTTTTCTCTTTTTTTTTTTTTTTTTTTTGTTTGCTTGAAAAGTATATATTTTTTTTTATAAACAGCTTTTGAATCATTGTACAGATATTGTCTCAAGAAACAACTAACATTTCACCGCTTGTGCACAAACCAATCTATCTCCCATGTGAAAGTTGTAAAAAAAACAAAAAAAAGCCTTCTTCTAGAGGAAAATTCACACAGGCGGAGAAGAAGCATTCAATGTGAGACCATGATCAAACAAAAACAAGAAAGAAAGAAAGAAGAAACTAAAAATTCAAAATGAAATATATGATCATTTTGCGGGGCAGAAGGTTTAAATCCGAAATATCATCAGAATTCCAATCATGAAAACTGACCTAGCATTCTTTCTTTCTTTTTTTAAGGTACCTAGCATTCTTTCTACGGCTTCTTAATTATCAAAAAAACTCCATTAATCACACCCACTAACAGACCTTAAAGATGCCAAGCGAAAGGAAACCAGCCAAAGGTATACTGACCTTGAAGAAGAGGTGACTGACAAACGATGAACGGACGGACAGCGGACGATTGTCGGAAGCACAAAGGAAAACGGCGAAGACGGCGGAAGACGGAGGCAGATTGGCCGGAGAAGGAGAGTAGCAGAGTTAGGGTTTTTGGTAGAAGAAAAATAGAATTGGGATTTGGAAATTGGGTAAGAGGTCTGGTTACCGATTAGAACGGTTTTTGAGGGTTTTTTTTATTTTTTTTATTTTTTCTTTTGAAACCATAGTTTGGCGAACGGGGCAGGTCTGTCCAATCGGCACCGACCCATGCATGGTGTAGGTCAAATTAGGGTCGGCAATTTAAACACGACACGATGACACAATACGAAAACGACACGAGATAAACGGGTTTAGACCGCATGTTTATTAATTATATCATAAATGGGTTGGCACGAATAACACGAAAATAAATGGGCTGGATTCGTGTTAACACGCTAAACACGCCTTAACACGTTTAATTAAACGGGTTATAAACGTGTTGACACGATATGACACGACCCGTCCGTTTATAACACATTTAAACTTAAAAATAAAAATATTTGAAATATTTATAGTATGTTAGTATTAATTAGATATTGTGTTTTTGTTAATTTTTTTATTGGCTTTTTTTTAAAATTTTTTTAAAATTTTTTAATTTCTTTTAATTTTTAGTTAATTAGGTCATAAACGTGTTATATGCGTGTTGTTATCGTGTCAACATGTCACGGCACGTTTAATAATCGTGTTAATCGTGTCGTGCCGTGTTACGCGTGCCATAGGCATGTCGTGTTCGTGTTAGCATTTCTGGTACGTTTATTAATCGTGTCGTGTTCGTATTCGAGTTAAACGTGTCGTACTGTAACGTGTCGACATAAACACGACACGAACATAATTATTGCCACCCTAGGTCAAACTTGTCCTGCCCATTGATATAACTAGCTGAGGATGGATGCAGTGAATCACCAATGAGCTCTGTCCGTCTAGCTCTAGAGCCTTGGTCAAAATGCACACAGTCAAGATGTTAGAAGAGATTTAAGTACGGGGCGTCTATTCACTTCTTCATTCTAGTTTTTAGGTTTATTTTTCTGAACCATCATTCATTTCACTTAATACATTATTTTTAAAATACCAAAAAAACTTTACATTTAAATAGTGTTTTTTTTCCTTTTCATCTATCAACCAAATTTTCATGATAATTCGAAAAAAAAAAAATGATTAGACATTAAGAAACCTACTTTGCAACGAAGAACGCTATATATATATATATATATAT
>CAMOHE010039758.1:0-32642 GCA_946598075.1 Artocarpus hirsutus | reverse complement strand
TAAAGAAATATTACAATTCAATGAGTGCAATAGGCACCTAAACTCTGCCTCCGGGTGTAAGTGTCTCTCTCCTTTTTATTATTACGACGTCTAATCTAGTGCGCGTATGAAGTCTTTGATGCACTATCATTGTCTAAACCGCCAGATTTAATCTTTTTGGTTAAAAAAAGGGCACTATTGACAGTGTCCCACAGGCGGCAGCAGATCTTCCCACAACGGTTTAGTTGAAAAAGTACCTGTTGTGAGCAATTTTTTATTATTTTAATGAAATAGATCTGTAAAAATTAATTTAATTAAGTCTGATCCTATGATATACCAAACACAAGATTGGATTGTACTTAATTCAATCCAGTTCAATTCAATCAAATCCAATCCGTGTGCCAAACAAGACCTAAAGACTAAATTAGGATTAAAGGTAAACTCAAGAACCATTTGTGAAATTAACCTAAAATATAATAAAAAGGATAGAGAAAGACCAAGAGCTACAAAAGATAACCAAAAAAAAAAAGAAGCAAAGATAGTTTTATTTTTCTTCAAAATGTAAGTTTAATCCATATAGTTATTCTTATCCTTCAAAATGTAAGTCTAATCCATACCTTATGGAAGGGGATAAAGATCAAAAATTGTATGAAATGTAACTTTTTCAAAACTAATTGTAGTAAATATCAAGTTTTGCAAAAATTTGTACTGAAAGTTAAATTTATGTTGTAAATAATTTATCTGTCTCTTTATTTATGGTGTAAATAATTCTTATTTACATAACAAATAAATTTATAGCACAAATAATATATTTACTTCCTTATTTACAATGTAAATATTTTTTATTTACTATGTTTTTTATTGACATAGCAAATAAGTTGTTTAAAATGTAAATTTAACATTTATTACAAATATTTTTAAAGCCTAATATCTACTTTAAAAAGTTTCAAAAATCTAAAACAAATAAAAAATTGTTATGGAATTAGGAATTAGGAATTAGGATAAAAGATACTTGGCCGAAAAAAAGGATACAGTAGTGACTATTTGTGTTTCCTAAAAAAAAAAAAAGAATATTTTTCTCAGACTCTTTCATGTTCTTTTAAATAAAAAAATAGATGATTTTTTTTGTCAATGGGCTCCTAATCAAATTCTTCAAAATGCCGTTAGAGACTGCTTTAATTGACCAATTCATTTGGATATAAAATCAAAAAAAATTGCTGAAAAATAATCCATTAAATTTTCTTTATTAACCAACATGATTGTTAGTAGTTAATAACATTCAACGAAATATTTAAAAGATGCCAATAAAGGCACACATGATACGAGTAAAGGCTTATTTAAAGACACACATTCAAAATTGAAAACGCGGTGACCCCAATCAGTTTCCTTTGTGTTTTTTAGCACCATTATATCTGTTAATAAAACGCTTTGGAAGAGAGAACTCCTCAAGGCCATGAACAAACTCCTCGAGATCATCTTTGAACGAAGAAATCGCAACGCAAGAATAAGAAAACAAATTTTGACAGAGGAGAAGAAATAGTGCATATCACGGGGATGATAATTTGTTCAAAAGTTTAAAGACGAGAATGTATTGAAGCTTATAAAATAATCAAAATGACCTATACATAAGGCAAGTTTTCTACATCAGCATCCATCATCCATGTTTTACCATCCTACACTAAGCTTCATGAAGAGCTCTCTAACAATTTCTTGGCTCAGCATCGACAAGCAAACAAAAAGTAGCGAGCATGAACCAATGTTTCCCGAATAAAAAAAAATATAACGAGAATCCTAAGGAACCTACAGTCATCAAAGCCACTGCTAAGCACCATCCCACATTGTCCCGCATGAAACTCTACGAGTAAACAGGAAACCAAGGATGGGGACTGCTTTCAGTTTCATTTGCACCAGATGCTACTATTTCTAACTGTATAAGTCTAAAAATGTCAGCTGCACAAAGGTTAGACGGAGCCCATTGGTGGCATACCAAAACCGGGCATCCCCACTCCCCCAAATTGGCATTGGTGGCAGCGGTGGTGGTGCTGCTGCAAAGCCTCCACCCATTCCCGGTGGTGCAGGTAGAGCAGGCAGCAACTGGGCGTACAAGTTCTGCAGGAGGCAAGAGCATAAATTTTGTTTCAGACCATATAATTCCCCACAAACATTTCATAAACGAAATAAAACTTGACATCTCATAAGAATTTGAACACAATACTTATCACATGGGATAAAGTAGCTGATAATTGAAATCCAGAATATGACAAAGACAGTCTTCTGAGTTTAGTGTCAGCTATCCCAATAAAGAATCCCTTTCCTACTAACTAATTCTTTGCGCATAGATACAGAAAAAGCCAACTGTCAAACTTAAATTTCAGTATCCTGCTCGTTCACAATTGTTGTGTGTCTCCAACTGCTGTGTAGTAGGGATCGGAATCTGCAACCTTATGGATGTGCTCTCCCTAATAATCTAAACGTGCCTCTGTTTTTAGTTCATCCACCTTGCTTATACATTCTCGAATAAACTGGAAAGTTACATGATTCAACAAAGGTCAAGTGAGAAACTATGAAAATTAATACGTGAAGGGGAAAAAAAGGGCCGAAGAAAACCTGCAAGAGATATGAAAAGGCAAAATTGATTATGTTGTTCAGCCATGCAAGCTCAAGGACAACATCTGGCCAAATCAAATCATAACAAACAAAGAGACATGACGCAAAACACTCTTTCTTCCCCTGCAAATAAATAAGACAAAAACATATTTTTGAGTTAATTCCAACTTTACTAATACATCTGGCAAACAAATAAACAGAGACAAAATGGAAAAAAAGAAGCTTAAAATGAAGACTTCTCACCAACCAAGAATAACTAATAATCCAAGAAAACAAAGAAACATCTTTTTAGCAAAGACAAGTCAAACTAGAAGTAGAGTTACAGAGAAGTGAAACACTGATGCCAACCTAAAAGCAAAATTGCAGACGCGTCATGAACAGATTGAATTAAAAAAAAAGAGCTGAAATTAAGGATTTAGACCCGGCCCAAACAAATATAACCCGGAGTGGAACAAGACTAGAAGTAACTAAAAATATTAGTAACTAATTTCTCCCCTTCCCCTCTATTACTGAGATATGTTAAGTCAGACCTGCTCATTAAAATAGACAAGCAAGTCCTCTGAAAGTTCGCGATCACCAGACTGCAAGCAGGTCTCCATGGCGTCTTTATAAAGATTGTCTTTCTTGAACAATGCAATAGACTGCTTCCATCTTCCAGCTTTCTTATAAATATAAGCAGCAACACGCCTCATCTCAAGAAGCTCATGCTTCTCAATCTACATCAATATAGTGGTAAAAATTATGAACCTAAGATAGAACAAAAACTTCCCATAACAAAAGAGAAGTTCAAACATACCTTCTACGCAAGACCTATCTGGTCAAAGTTATCATGCAGCTCTATTGATTCACGTAATCTATCATAGTCTTCCTCCTCAATGTATATTTCATTCAGAGCTTCATTTACAGCAGAAATATTGTTACTCTGAACTGCAACCATGTATGGCTTCACAAGGCGGAAGTGACCAGCCTGAAATTCAAAAGGATAGGAAGCATAAACAATAGACAAGACACTCTACAAAGCTTGGAAGAGAGAAAAGGAAAAGAAGAGGTGATCAAACCTTTCGCATTATATCCACTGCTCGGCTATGGTCTACATGAAGAGCAAGCACATTCAGAAGATCATTTATAAGATCAGGATGTTCTTGCAAGTAAAAGTGTACAGCTTTATAGTAGAGCTCAACACTTGCAACTTTGACGACCACATCTTTAAATTGCATGTGGTCCCAAGCTTCAGGGGAGTGGTTCATAACAGTGGTTACAGCATTGTCAAATTCATCATACTGGAAGTACAAATAAGTTAGTTCCTTCCAGTGCTGCTGTTCATCACAGGCTCGTATCAGCTTGGGAATACTAAGATGGGCGGAGAACAATTTAACGTGCTCCATAAGCTTCTCAGAACGATATCTTGCATATAGAACTCCTAACTCAGTGAAGATGCCCATATGTGCACGTTCCAATCCTAGGCCACTTTCCAGTAGAGATATGAGCTCATAAAAGTATCCCCTGTTCTGGTAATACTCGCTGACTTCTTCCAAATCATCCACCTGACAATAGATGTATGGACATAAGCACTAAAAGCATAACAGAAGAGTAAAAAGTTACAACTGATTTCCTTTTTAGCAAAATATCTTAATGCATGGTCGTGAGATATCTTAATGAATGGTCGTGAGGGCTTCACACCTTTTTTGGGGCTACAACTAACATAAAAAGAAACCATCAAAATAAAATTTCACTTTTCTAAATTAAAAAAAAAAAATCAGTTAAAGTAAAAAAGAAAAGTACCTGGATGATGATGTTTAGACCACAGATCTGAGCCAAGCGAAATTCCTCAGCATCAACACATGCAAAACAAACCTCCTTCCATGTTTTTGCACTGTTAGCTTTTCGAGCTGCATCAACAGCAATTTGCTATTGCTTTAGCTCGACAAGAGTAATAGCCAGCTTAGCCCAGTTAGAGATAAATGAATATATGATCTTAGCTGCTTCATATAATGCTTCATCATACAGGCGATCTCCAACGTTTTGGAGATTAGCAACATTTGGCATAAGAATGAACTCTTCAATCTCAGCCAACCGATCAGTCTTTGCATAGGCATTAATAAGTTCACTGTCAACCTTTGGCTCTTTAGTCTTCTGCCTTACCATCAGGAGATACCTCACCAAGTCATGGTATATAATTTGCATCCTCAGCAGCACGTATTACGTCCAAAAACTGGGTGACATCATCTGCACGGATGAAAGACTCAATAGCATCACTGACTAGACCCTCTCGCAGTCAGGCCTTAGCCACCTGGCCCCAAATAGCATCCTGTTTGTAGGAATTCTTGTTCAGATTTGGTGGTTAGGGATTAGTTATATGTTATTATTTTCTTTATTTATTTAGAAAATAAATTTATTAGTAAATCTAGGAGAAAAGGTCTGTGTGCCTTAAATCTAGGATAGTTAGGTTTACTTCCTGATTTGTAGGAATTTAAGATTTTGTTCAACTCCTTTATATATTATCAGTGGTACTTGAATAAAAAAACGATAATTAAAGCAAGTTATTCGTTCTAAAAATTACATGGTATCAGAGCCAGTCCTCTACATCGCCAAACCCTAATTTACCGCGATGAGCACTGAGAAAAGGAGCCAAAGTTCAAAGCAGGAGACGTCTTTGTCATCATCGTCCCAAGCACCAGCCTCTGCTCAGATGACTACCGTTTCACAAACCTTTGCAGATGGACAGTCACTGCAAATAACGAATCACAAATTGGATGGGAAAAATTTCCTCCAGTGGTCATAATCGGTCCTTCTAGTGATACGTGGACATGGGAAGATGGGTTATATCTCAAGAGAGATTCAAAAACCCAATCCTGGTGATCCCTCATATGCTTCATGGGAACTCAATAACTCTATCGTTATGGCCTGGTTAATCAACTCCATGGAGCCCCACATCAGTCGCACCTATCTCTTCCTCCGTGCAGCAAAGGCCATTTGGGACGCAGTGCGTGAGAACTACTCAGACCTTGAAAACGCCTCTCAAGTATTTGAGATAAAAAATAAACTCAAAGACATGCGACAGGGCAGCCTTGATGTGACTGAATATTGCAACTCCCTTCAAACTTTATGGCAGGAACTCGACATGTATTATGAAGCTGATTGGGGTGATGTGGAAGGGAATGTCAAGTTTAAGCATCACCTTGACAAGGAGCGTTTATATGAGTTTTTAGCCAGTTTAAATAAAGACCTCGATGAAGTCTGTGGCAGGATTTTGGGGCGAAGGCCGCTTCCATCTATTGGTGAGGCATTCTCAGAGGTGCGATGAGAGGCTAGCAGGTGTTGTGTCATGCTTGGAAAAGGAGATCAGCCAATTACAGCAGTTGGAGAACGACCAGTTGAGACTACTGCCCTGATAATTCAAACTCTTTCTGATCGAACTGGGGGAGATCAAAAAGAGAACTTACGTGCAGGGTAACCTTGGTGCAACCACTGCAACAAAGCTGGTCACACTCGAGAGAAATGCTAGGATCTTTACGGTAGACCAGAAAACTCCAAGGGAAGAAATGCAAGTAACAAAAGTAAGAGCTATCAGGTAACCAAGGAAAACAAGATTGAAACATTGGGTGCCACTGAAGAACAGGTTAATGTATTTTTGAGCAAGGGCCAGTTAGAGCAGTTCCACAAACTTCTGAATCAGCCCATCAACAGTGACTCAATCACTGCAGTGTGCAGTTTTGCACAAAAAGGTATGGCTCTTCATGTACAACAAGACTCTGAACAACCCTAGATATTTGACTCTGGAGCCACCGACCACATAACAGGTAACCTATCTTTATTTTGTACTTACAAACCGTGCTGTGGAAGCTCACAGGTAAAGGTGGCTGATGGCACTTACGTTGCAATTTTAGGCAGAGGCTCCATCCGATTCTCAAAAAAAATTACCCTTGAACCGGTCTTATATGTACCCAGCCTAGACTGTAATTTAATTTTTGTTAATAAACTAACAAAAGACCTTGGCTACATTGCTGAATTTTCTCCCACTTGGTGTAAATTGCAGGAGCAAAGATTGGGGAAGACGATTGGGATTGCTAGAGTAGAAGATGGACTCTATTTCTTTGGAAATGGTGGACATGTTAGAAAACAAGCTTTGAACATCAAAATTTCACCTTCCTTTGTTTCCAGTGATGATGTAATAAGGTTGTGGCACAATAGGTTAAGCCACCCAAATTTCTTTTACTTAAAACGCTTATTTCCAAATTTGTTTATCAATAAAAATCCAAGTTCGTTTCATTGTGATTTCTGTCAATTAGCAAAACTATCTCGCACATTGTTCTCCGCTAAAACTTTCAGAGAATCTCGTCCATTTGCCTTAATCCATAGTGACATCTGGGGTCCCTCTCTTGTTAAAAATATTACTGGAAGTCGCTGGTTTATAACCTTTGTTGATGATCATACTAGAGTTTGTTGGCTCTACATCCTTAAGGAAAAATCTGAGGTAGAAAAAACGTTTCGAATTTTTCATTCTATGATCAAAAACCAGTTTCAATCAACAATTCAAATATTTCATACTGATAATGGCAAAGAGTACTTTAATTCACTCTTAGGTGACTATCCAGCAACTAATGGAATAATACATCAAAGTTCCTGTCCTGACACATCACAACAAAATGGTGTCTCAAAACGAGAGAACCGTCATCGTCTTGAAGTTAATAGAGCCTTAATGTTCACCATGAACATACCAAGTTACCTTTTGGGCGAAGCAGTTTTAGCTGCCTCACATCTTATCAACAGAATGCCTTCTAGAGTGCTAAATTTTAACTCTCCATTGTCAGTCTTGTTAAAGCATTGTCCCACATTTCGATCACTTTCTGACCTACCACTCAAAACGTTCGGATGTAGTGTCTCTGTTCATGTGCCTAATCAACACATATCCAAGCTTGAACCAAAATCTGTCAAATGAATGTTCATAGGATATTCTCCCACTCAACGTGGCTTCAAATGTTATTCTCCTACACTTCGATGTGTGTTTGTATCCATGAATGTGTCATTCAATGAATCACAACCGTACTTTCAAAGTCTTTGCTTCAAGGGGAGACATTAGGAGACTATGAGCCGTGGGAATCATTTGAGTCAGTTGCAGGTATCTCTTCATCTCACCCTACTCTTCCTATTGTGCCTACGAGTGTCCAAGAAACAAGTGAACATTCGAACACCTCAGATACTTCAAATCACTCAAGTCACCCAAGCTCTTGTCCTTCAACTCGGTTTTACCATCCTACCCTGCTTGTTTACTCACGAAGAAACCATCATCAGGGAAAGGACAAGTCCGAAGCTCAGTAATCTCAAGAGTTGGAATTGAACTTAGCTCATAGTCTTGAGATATGTGAGTCTGAAACTCATAATGAAGAACCTGCCTCCACTGGTGCCACGGACCTGATTTCTGATGATCTGTATTTGCCTATTGCATTTAGAAAGGGGACAAGATCATGCACTTAACACCCGATTTCCAGGTTTGTCTCATATGCAAAGCTGTCTCCAGAATTTTGAGCATTCACCTCATCTTTGTGCAAAACAGAAATTCCTAAAAGCATACAGGAATCACTTACGGATAAAAATTGGAAACAGGCGGTCTTGGAAGAAATGGAAGCCTTGAAAAAAAATGGTACTTGGGAAGTTGTTGAGCTACCAAGAGGAAAGAAGACTGTCGGGTGCAAGTGGATATTCACAGTAAAATATAATTCATATGGAAGCGTCAACAGATACAAAGCGAGACTTATAGCCAAAGGTTTTACACAAACCTATGGCATTGACTATCAAAAAACGTTTGCCTCGGTTGCAAAACTCAACACAGTAAGGGCCTTACTATCATTAGCAGCCAATCTTAACTGGCCATTCCAACAACTGGACGTAAAAAATGCGTTCCTTAATGGCGACCTACATGAGGAAGTCTATATGGATCTCCCACAAGGATTTGACAACAAGTCACACTTGGCATGCAGACTAAAAAAATCACTCTATGGACTAAAACAATCTCCAAGAGAGTGGTTTGAAAAATTTACACTAGCAGTAAGAGGCCTTGACTTTGTCCAAGCACAGACTGATCATACACTCTTTTTCAAGCATTTTCAAGAAGGAAAAGTTGCTATTTTAATAGCGTACGTGGATGACATTATCATGACAGGGGATAACCAAGAAGAACTTAGCAGATTAAAGAAGTATCTAGTAGAGGAATTTGAGCTCAAAGACCTCGGGACCTTGAGATATTTTCTGGGCATGGAAGTAGCAAGAAGCAATGCTGGGATTATAGTTTCCCAAAGAAAATACGTGCTAGATCTGCTACAAGATTCAGGGGGATGTAGACCTGCTGACACCCCAACAATACCAAATGTAAAGCTCGACAATGAAGGAGATCAAGAAGTGGATTGTGAGCAATACCAAAAACTGGTAGGAAAATTGATTTATCTCTCTCATACAAGGCTAGATATTGCGTTTGCTGTAAGTGTAATTAGTCAGTTTATGTACTCACCCAAGAAGAAACACTTTGAAGCTGTTAACCAAGTATTAAGATACTTGAAAGCTATGCCACGAAAGGGACTATTCTTCAAGAAATGTGATCACAGGCTAATTGAGATTTACATTAATGCTGATTGGGCAAGATCAAATGTTGATAGAAGGTCTACCTCCAGCTACTGCTCCTATATCTGGGGAAATCTAGTGACCTAGAGGAGTAAAAAACAAACAGTGATTGCTAGAAGTAGCGCAGAGGTTGAATTTCGAGCTTTAGCTCATGGAGTGTGTGAAGGTATTTGGCTGGAAAGACTACTAGGTGAACTAAAAATTCCTTTAGACATGCCTCTGAGGGTATATTGCGATAATAAAGCCGCTGTGAGTATAGCACAAAATCCGGTACACCATGACCGCACTTAGCATGTTAAAGTTGATCGCCACTTTATTGAAGAGACGGTTGATAGTGGTAGAATCAAGGGAGGAAGCTGCGGACATTCTTACAAAAGGACTTCACAAGCCACAGCATGAGGATTTAGTTGGCAAGCTAGGAATGCATGATATCTACATACCAGCTTAAGGGGGAGTGTAGAAATTCTTGTTCAGATTGGTAATTAAGGATTAGTTATATGTTATTATTTTCTTTATTTATTTAGAAAATAAATTTATTAATAAATCTAAGAGAAAAAGGTCTACGTGCCTTAAATCTAGGGTCGTTAGGTTTACTTCCGATTTATAGGAATTTAAGATTTTGTTCAACCCCTTTATATACTATCAGTGGTAATTAAAAAAAAATGATAATTAGAGCAAGTTATTCGCTCTAAAAATTACACTCTTCAACACGGAATGCAAATTCTACAGCTCGCTCAATGGTCCAAATGTTATCCAAAAGGACATTCACAGCCTGAACATTCAAATTGAACTTCTTGAAGATGGCAAATGCTTCTTTAAACAATTGTGCTTCCACAGCCACCTCTCCAGCTGCAGGTCCATCAAAGTTGTCTAACCTATTAATGTAATATACAACTCTGAATGGATCAGCCTTTATGGCAGTAAGAACTAGCAAATTCTGAAGATTGGAGTTCCCACTAAATGCAGAGTTTTGAAGTACAATCTTTTCAAGAAGCTCAATTAACTGGTGTGGAAGGTCAGCAGTCATAAACGCTTTAACAGCCGCTGAAACCTGCTCAGGACTCTTGCTTCCAGGCAGAGCTTTAGACACAATTTGATCAATGAGCTGTCTTCTATACTCATTATCAGGATTAAGAACTTTGTCCCATAGGTCAGCATCCATTCTGTCCACCACATACCTGATAGAGAAGGTCAATAGCATCAGCTCACCCAATTTTAGCACGTTGATCTACAATGAAATCTTAGCAGCAAAAAGGAAGTATACAGACCTTGCTTGCAGTTTGAACAAGGAGTTTTTATTTGTCACATTCATAAGTTCATCATCACATTGCCCTCTTTGGTAAGCAACCACAGCAAGGTGGGATCCCTTTTCTCACAATATTTACCAAAAACACGAGAATCATAAAATGGGTTGGCTGTGAGAAAATGCTCTGGATTGTCGTTGCTGTCAATAATGATTTTACCCAGAGCATTATGAACATGTACATCTTGGCTTCCTTCATTCACAAGATGCTCCAAGAATTGACTGAGTAGGACAAGACGGTTCCTGCCAACCAAAAGCAAGAGCACCTGTAAGAAAGGAGACAGATGAAAAACACAAACAAACAAAGAAAGCACAAGGAACAAATCTCACCTCTTTTTGCATTCCTCAACTAGTGGTTCAACTGGAAGGAGAGAACGAACTGATAGAATAAGACCATTAATGAAATCCTCAGGGCACTCATCATCTAGGAGCTGTCCTACAACTAGATGAGCATTTCCTGGGTTGACCTATTAAGAAAAGAAGAACAAGAATGCTGAATTTTCATATCATCTCGTTGTTAAAAACAACATATAATGTGGTAGCACTAGAGAGGGGAACGAGAAGGATGGAGCACCAATTTGATTCTTTTCTATACACATAAAGTCCACTGGATAAATGAAGTAACTGTACGCAACACATTTACCTTTTGGACATAACCTTCAATATATCGAAGCATGTTGTTCGTGTATAAGTAATGGGTGAGATCTGGAACAAAACCAAAACGATCAGAGACATTAATCAGAGGGCGTGCACCTGGGAGCTTGGCTTCCATTATAAAGTTCTTTGTCTTTTTTGGGTCATAGAAGTTTGATTCGCGAGTAACACGCTCCACCTCCTTAATTTGTCCAGTTTTTGCAGCTGCTTCAATGTACTTGAAGTGGATATCCGGATCCTCACTACCAACAGAGAGAAACAATTTTTTGACATAAATTCAAGATATGAATATCGAGTAGATACCAGACTTATTTTATAGCGAGTACCTGGAACTCAAACATGAGCCCAAGAAGAAGTATAACCCTTCATAGGACTTAAACTGCTCAAATAATTTTATGCATGTGTCTACACCCAATTGCTCTGCATACTCTTTAGAAGTCTGCACCAAAACAATTGCCGTGAGCCTCACATCAAGAAACTGTGCAAGGTTCAGAAAACGCTCAAAGAACCATAAACTTCACCTGGACAATAATCTGAAGATTGCCACGAAGATTGACGACTAGAAGATCCTTCATGCACTCAAGAGCCCATTCCTTGGAAAGGGTTCCAAAGAATTCAACAAGAGCCTAAATACACCTCAACGTTAGATAACACACTGTATACACATTCGTCAAACCGTCAAAGGACATCAAGTATTTTAAGTACCAACCGATGGTTCAATGGCATGTGTATTCACAATGACACGTTTGATATCAGGCAATTCAGAATAGTGCTGCAGAATCGAGAGGCCATTTAGTACATATAAGAGTTAATCATCTTTTAAAAAGAATTTCTCAGACATGCTCGAAGAGAATACCTGTGAGGCGCGCAAATACAAGCCAGCTTTTTCACAGACTTGTGCAACACGTGGATGGTCGTAGTGACTGAACATTCCATCAGCCAATATAGCATCTGCAACATTGGGGAATGTCACAAGATTAATTTCCAAAACCTTGACAATGTAAACAAAAAAAAAACTAATATGTAAAAATAGGGAAGCAAATTTAACTACAAAAATAAGAGTTCCACTTTAAATTCAAAAAAAAGTTTTGATAAACCTTTGTCTGAAGGAACCCATGTTCAGGTAAATTTGGTTTCAGCACATCCAGCAAAAAGGCTGTTGCCTCACGAATCAAATTCCGCTGAAAAAAACAAAAGAAATGCAATATAATTCTGAGATTGAAACCATACAATTTTTATGTCCGAAAAAGAGATTTAAATAAGACAGGCAAGATCTATAAATTAACTACAAACAAACAAACAGACAAATAAATAAGCTTGACTTAAAAAACTCGGTTAATTCAGTATTACAAAACAAGGAAGAATTAATCGAACCTAACACAAAAAGAAAAAATTAAATGCCCAAACCAATCCTGAAGGAAGAGACCTGTAATTGTATTGTAGTCAACCGGGTAACCTCCCTCCACTTGAGACATCATCAAAGCAAAATTAACGGCCCCCTGACATCAGAATTGTTCGTAATACACTACATCAGACAGTTTGGGAGTCCAAAGAATTCGATATGCAGCCTTTTTAGATAAATAACCCTAGCCTTCAAATCTCCAGTCTCAATCATAGAACAATACACATACCTGTGGATCTGACCGCAAAATTGTTTGCAGAAGGAACAAGTAATCAGGTGTACATCCAACCTATGACAAGAAGAAAAAATGAACAAAAACAAGAAAACAAAAGAATCGACTGTGAACACACCTCGAATCAACATATAGTTATGCATATATAATGACAAAAGTGGCAAAACAAAACTTGAAAGGAGCTTCTCTAAAAAATAATCTGACAATGTTTATCATGAACAAGTCTTAGAGGTTTAAGATAATGTAGAAAAAGAAACTAATTTAAGTAACCTGCTTTGAGTATATCAAAATCTTGTCAAATTCCCTCCTCTCGGCAAATGCTGAAACAACTTTTGGGGTTGCCCTGGCTTTAATGTATATTTTTAGAGCAAGATCATTGTCCACTGTCTGCCATACTGGGGAAAAAAACAAAACAAAAAGAAACAGTTCACAACTTTAGAAAGGAAACAGATAACTGTATAGTTAGAGTTTCTTTATGTCGTCATCCCCTGGCTATGCACCTTTTCCCAAGGTGATAAATAGTTGGCATATTTGCTTCAAAGTTAGGGTTTTCTAGCAAAGTTGGAGATTTTCTTTTAAATACTAGGTGCGTTGATATCTTTTTAAGACAGAGAAAGGATTGACAGTCATGTAGCATTTATTAATTAGATGCAGACTTCTGTTACATAATAGCCATTTTACAACAGCCGAGCGAAAAACTGTTTAAACCCACCCATTGTATACGCTATGCAGCTAGAACTAGCAATGACTTAATAACATTCAGACATTCAGATAGACAAAACTTGGTCTTGCAAAGCAAATCTGTTAACATTAAATCAGCTAACACATAAATTCATTAATTTGGACAACAACTATACCAATAAAAGAAAAGGAATAAACCATAGATGCATAACTGACGATTTAAGAACAACAATTTGACTTCATCACCTTCACAAGATCTCCAAGCTCTTCGCTACATTCAAGCTTGTCCTCTGCCAACCAATTCTCCAAAAGATTTTTCTTATTTTGATTTACAACTAGACGAGATAACTCCAATGATTCATAAGCATTGAGTTTTCCTCTGGTTAACAAAGTTCCAAAATATTGCAACAATGGTGGCGTCTGCCCAGATTGCACAGGGACACTCTGCAATGGTGAACATAACCCAATCAAAAACCCCAGAAGAATATGTCTTAAAACATAAAAACCATGTTCAAGCGACACATAAATGTGAAAAATAAGCATGCGAACTATTAAGTGACAGAATAAACATGCACCAACAAGAAACTTTATATTTACACCCGAATTTTAGCACCTGTGTCTGGAGTGCGAAGTATCCCCCATGAAGATTCCGCAGCAAGCTCAGCAACCTCCTTATACTTTGTCTGAGCAAAGAATTCTTGGAATCACTGGACAACCTGCACATAACAGCCAGATGATGAGATTTACTAGATGCAGTAAAGTATCACCAAGCAAGCATAACCACTCGCATAACCTCACAGGTTTGATCTAAGACTATGAATGCCCAAAATTACATAACCACAGGCAGTGCCACTGAAACCCCCTAAAAAGTTGATGCACAGAAAATGGGTGGTTAAATATAGATCTTCATCCATACCTCTTTTTGATAAGAAAATAAAAGATGCTCCTCATTTTGTTATTAGTATATATATCATGCTAGAGAAATTCACCACAAAAAAGTGTGATATTTTATTTGGAAAATCGATAGGTTAGAAAACTCAAATATGATGACATTCAATGATCAGAACACCGTCAATTTATATCTTCACATAACTCTTAAGAGACTAAATTTCCTTTTAATGGAAAGTAAAACCACTGAATAATTTACACAACTCATAAAAGAAGCATACTGAATGATTCTTTTTTGTTTCAACTCGGCACAGTAAACTAAAACATAATTTGAAGGCTTTCAAACAGTGGTAGTCAATGTAATAAATAGACAAACAAACTGTAGACATACCAGATCTTCTGCAACAGGAACGTTTCCTCTTTTGGCAAGATTAACAGCAAGTTCCAAATTGTTTAGCTGCAAAATTCAAATCCCCAAACATCATAAAATGAAGGTTTTTGTTCCAGAAGCCAAACATACAGAAAAAACTAAAAAGCATACCTGACCACTAACAAATTAATGATTGCTTGTTCGTTTACAGTTGCAAGTAGCACTTGCCCACGCCTATTGATAGCATAAGAGCGCCCAACAGATGAAGCCTCCATAGTCAGAAAAATAGGATCTGGACTAATTCGGTTCCTGTACACTGCTGTTGCTGTCTCTAGGTCATAGACAAATAGAAGTCCTAGCTTTGTGATCACGTATATCAAACCATATTTTCCTGATATCTACCCCCACCAGGAAAAAGAAGAAAGTAATTTAATAATTGGTGAAAATATCATGGTTAAAGAAATAAAAATAAGACATCAAAGCATACCTGCATTGACACCGGAAAGTCATCAGCAAAATCAGGAGGAAAAAATAGATCTGCTTGCTTCTTATTAGTAATGAAGGTTTTCCTGCGACAAAATCCAAACTGTAAGCACTGGAAGATAGTAAACAGACAAACTTAAACTCTACAAAGCACTACATTTATATATATATATATATATATATATATATATAGAACAAACACACGCGCGCACGCAAACACACACACATAACTCTACGAAGCAAGAGAAGAAGAACTCCAACAACCAGAAACTAAAGAAATAAAGATAGGGACAATTTCTTCTTGATGGATGTGCTAGTACCTAGTGCATTAATATAAACAGGATTTGCCAATAAAATAGCAGTTAACCTGGCTGGGCACCAAGTTCAATAATGTGCATCTTTGATGCAACTTGGCCAGTATTGAAGCTCCTGGATGCAAAACGAATGAGAATTGAAGGATTCTCATTCCCTGCAACCTGTTTATAACAAAAAAGCTAATGACACCACACAAACAACAGATAAATAAACCATTTATAGGAATGACTGATCACACTTTAAAAGTGGCAAACGATGCAGCATGAGCTTCAAGAGCCTGACTACGTTGCTGATCCACAGATAAAAGCTGCATATTTCCTTTCACTAGTTGCGTGGCCTCTGTAATCAGAATTAGAAAAACAGCAAAATATGGTTAATATGATCAAATCTGGATCGCTATTCATTTATTGCGATTATGTAAAATCTTAGTCACATAACTTTAGGAAATTTAAAAAATAAGTAAATAAATAAGCGTATCGCACTCTCAACTGATAATGATATATGTAATCCTCTGAGATGCAGACACGCAGAGGCAATCAAGAAAACTTCTAATCAAAGTCAAAAGCAATAAAACTGATATCTGCCAAGTGTTGGAGGATCACAGAAAAGTAAATAACAAGAAGAATCAATAAAAAGTTATCAGAAACAAAGAGGCTGGGGTTATCAGAAATCAAATTCCTTATATACCTATTACACCTATAGAAGCACAAATCACAATCAGTTCGTTCTGCTTGAACATTGCTTGATCAACTAAAAAAAAAAATTCAAATTATTTGTACCATCCCCAAGTAAGCATTATATTCATAGCCTTATCAGATTATATAGAGTTTCCACTTTCCAACCTACCAACAGGATCAGAGTGAAAAATGAAGACACATTCAAAATGAAAAGTAAACCACTAACTTACCTCAGGTGAACCAGTACCAATCCTGATTAAAACCAACCACTTTTCAGTAGGATCACAGTGGTAGTTGATTATTTGATTATTTGCCAGATTAGTTATCCGCTCAAACATTTTCACAGGCTCAGAATCACGTAAACTCAATAATAAATTGCTCTTAGAGGATAACATGAAGCAAGATAAAGAAAACAAATGCGGCATCATAAGCTGTTGAATCGAACCAAAAAAGCAACCAGAAATCACCAATGTCATGAGAATGCTGAAGGTATCTTACCTTCTATTGTCCAATGATATACTGAGGTTTGTGTTACCAGGGCCAGCATCTTTGGCGTTATCCACTTCCAGAAGACAACCTAAAAATACAAAAGTTTGATGACAAACACAATTGAATGAAGACAAACCATCATATAGGCTATAACAATTAAAGAAAATAAAAACATTTTGTTGATATTTTGAGTCCCATTGAAAGAAATAAGCATCTGATGTGATTCTGTCCTTGTTTTCGTTTCAACATTAATTATTTGTAAATGATCCTGAGTAGTTCCCTGACTTTGAGCTACAAACAAAATATGGTTATGGATTAGCTGGGTGAGGAACCCAAAAACAAATTTTACCTACCAGGAGGCAATGCAAATAATCACAGTTACCATTTAACATTACTACCTTTCAATTCTGCAACAAGCAAGCAAATCAGTTTTCTGAAGAAATTGACTTCCACCCCAATGAATAGTAGTGATAAATCCGTAATTTTTCATGTGTACAAAAAACTTAACAAATCCATTTGAAATAAAAAAATAATAATTAACATACATTCAAAAGGCCTATATTAAAGATCATCAATGCTAATGACAAACTATTACAGCCTACCGATATCTGTATATATTAGTTGAAAAATTAGAAGAAAAAAATTAATAAATAATTTGCCAAATAAGATGACTTAAGGACTGCTTGGCCATGTTCTCTTATCTTTTATCATAAACGTGTTTTCAGAAATGAGAACAAAAACCGTTCTCAAATAGTGTTTGGCAATTGTTTTCCGAAAAAATTAATGAATAAATACTTGGACAGAGCTTTCAGAAAATTATTTTTTACATTTTTTAACTGAAAAGGAAATGCTGTTGTCAACCTCAATCTTAATTTCTATTGGTCTCCCTTACCCAAAAACCGTTCCTACAATTTGACCTCAAACCTTTCTATTCGAGGACAAGGGACTTTACCTACTCAACTAACCAAAATCATTAAAATAGAATGACAAAACAAATGAAGCAAAATCACAAGTGATCGCTAAAAAGATTAAACTACACAAACACCATATTTCATCAACAGTGAACTGATTGTGGAAACATTATGTTGCGACAAAAATGCCTGCTATATCACGCGTAACAATAAGACAAAGTCAACCCGAAAAGCGAAATCCACACCTTTGAGAGCAATAATTCTGGAGTTAAGGTTCATCAGCACCGAATCGGCCGTGACTGGGCGTCTCAGAGGCTGGTTACGCGCGTTCATGTCCACCATAACAAGGCTGTTCTGAGGCGCCGTTTCTCTCACGCAAATGAACTTGTCCGATTCCATCGTCACATACGTAAACGTGATGAATTGGGTGTTTATCCCAATATTAGGCAACTGCAACAAGAAAAACACCAAAAACCAAACAGAAACGCCATTAACACGCTCGAACACTCAAAAAAAAGTGTACAGAAACCCTAGACATTGTGACAAACAAGCGCAATTCGCGAAACGTAGAACGCGGAAACACTGCGAAATGACAGTCCGGTGAGGAAGCCGAGTAGATCGGAAACGTAGAGAAATTAAAGAGCGAAATGCCGAGAAAAAAACTTGAGAGGAAATTAGGTTGAATTTGGAAGAACGTACCGTTAGGGTCTCTTTCATTGTCATGGGAGCATTTGCAGCGGCCATGGTTGCAGAATCGAAAGCTTCGACAAAGGAGAAGCGACTGGAATCGCGGAGAAGATAGCAGCAATGGTGCAGAAATTTTTCTAGAGAGAGAGAGAAAGAGGAGAGAGAGAGAGAGAAGGAGGAGGAGGAAGAAGAGAGCGGGAGAGAAACGGGAAGTGTTTTCCTCGTGCTGCTTTCTGAATTTTCTTTTACTCCAAGTTTGCGAGCCTTTTTTCCCAGAAAAAATAGATAAATAAATGAGTCAACTGTCAACATCTTAGTCCTTATCATCCAAGTGTACAAACTGGGGGAAGTTGGACAGATGGACGGAAAAAAGAAAACGACATTGCATTAGCTCTATATTGTCCGGACACGACATCTCGTTTAGTATGGACGTAAAAATCAACCGTAGTAAACGACATGCCGTTGTCCGAGTCAAATTTGAAAAATATACTATAACAAATAGCATAGTCTATTAATCTTACTGAAATATAGCAAAAAAATAATAATAATAAAAATTGTGATTTTATAACTGTTGTGACTAATTTCTAATGCTAACGAGTTAAAGATTGAGAAAAAATATATATATCTTTTATTAATTTTGAGTGGAAACTGGAAATAGAGTATCCAACAATTCCATATTAATGTGGCATAAATACAAAGATAGATGCATGTATATATTCTCTTCTATATATAAATATGATATATATAGCTTCATTGATAACCCTTTTGTGTTGCTAAAATTATAGAGATATTTTTCATGACGAAAACATTTATGTCAACACTTTCTCATTCTAATTATGTTTATCTTTTAATGTAAAATGACTTAAGTGCCCAAACAAACCTAAATTACATAGTATATTTAAATTTGTTTTAATCTTAACCTTTGAATTCCCATAAACTAAATGCTTAAACCATAGAAATTAACAATAACACCCCCATTAGTTTTTTAAACTCTATAGTTTCAGCTGCTATAATGTAAAACTCTCACATGCTACAGTGTAGAGTAAAAACATGCTACAATGTAAAGTTTTCACATGCTACAATAAATTCATTATAATTTTTGTTATAATTGTGTTGCCAAACACGTTAGTTGATAAAATGAAAAAAAAATAAATTATACATAAGCAATGATATTTTATTTAGGCTTCGATTTTTGTTTAAGACTATTTCTTTACCCGTTGTGTTTTTTAGATAATGAAATAGTTTAATTAACAATAGCTGCTTTTAGTTGAGGAAAATCAGTTTTCATATTGTGGATAGTGTGTCGAAAATTAATGAAATTTATTTTTAGGATAAAAAGTTTTGAGGCAAAAATCAATAACAACCGTTTCATCATTACAGTGCAAAATAGTGTGTAAGTTCCTCTTTGATCTCTATATGCGGCTAGAAACGTTTTTTTGATTGAGCGAAGGGTATATTTAGGGAAAAGAATAAAAAATTAAAAAATAATAAAAAAAGCCCCATTCTGGTGGTCCTGTTTTTTTACATTTTCAAAATTTTTAAAAATATATTCATACATCGAGACAAAAATTTTAAAAACACTATCAGCATAATTATTAAAAAATGTTTATTTTTCAAAACAAAAATATTTTTACCTGTTTTAAAAACAATACTAAATTGCCTCTTTCTTTCTTTTTTTTTTTGTAACGATTGACTAGTAAAGGTCTGTGTATATGTGTGTGTATGTTTTTGGTTGGCTCTCTTTGGAAAGCCATCTTTGCTCATTATGGGTTGACACTTGGATACATTTTCATTAGATGTTTCGTTGGTTAGAATTGTTTTTCCTGTAGCATGTGAGAGCTTTATACTGTAGTAATTATTTTATTATTACTACAGTATGTGAAAACTTTACATTGCTCATAACTGAAAAAGTGGTGAAAACCATAACTGTCAAACAGGGGGTTAGTCTAGGTCTATCACGCACCTCCACAAAGTAAGTGGATATGACTGAAAAGGTTCACCGAAAAAAAAAGTGTAGTTTAAACAAAAGATGCATCAAAAAAATTACAAATAGATTATAAATTTCGTTGTAAAAAACAAAAAAAATTGTGAATTTACAAAAAGGTTCTGTTTAACATTTAGAGTTTTTGACACATTTGTCCCCTTAAACTTTCCGCATTTTTGCAAGTGATCCTTAAACTTTTTTTTTTTTTTGTGTCAATTAAGTCTCTAAACTTAACAAAGTGAGACAATTAAGTCCTCATCACAAATTGCCTTTAAAATTAAGATAGAAACGATCATGTAAGACGCACCTGACCTATGTAGAACACCTATGTACTTCGGTTACTTTTAGTGAAAATTAAAAAAAATTTACACTATATTATCATTCATACTACATGTTAAGTTATACTACAAATGAGCATTTATAGTATTTATAAAAAATCAATCTTAAATGATATATTTATGAAAATTCCCCTTACTTTTAATAAGAGACATATTATTCAATTTTATGCTAAAAACAAAAGAAAGTATATAATTGCTAATGATGTTTTTAACCAATTGTTGTTTTATATGTATATGTTAACCATTTTAATGCTTGAAATTTCATCCTTTTCCTTCTAAATGGTCATGTACATCTCACATAATCGTTTTTCATCTTAATTTTGACAAACATTAATGATTAGAGACTTAATTGTCACACTTAGCTAAGTTTAGAGACTCAATTGCAATAAAAAAAGTCTAAAGACCACATTACAAAAAAGCCTAAAATTTAAGGCGTTAATGTGCCAAAAACTATAACATTTATGTGTCACAATGGTGTAAATCAATAACCTAATTTATGGAGGAAATAAAAATTAATTGCAGAAATTTGGAGAGATGGCTTTTATGAAAATTCAGCTTTACTACGCTGCTAAATTACCATAATCAACGGCAAAAAAAAAAAAAAAACTCGTGGAAGATTAAAAGTGTATATGGCAATTTTAGTTTCAGCCAAAACTTTTAGTTGCTATAGTGTAAAACTTTCACATGCTACAGTGTCAAAAAAAAAAAAAATAACTATGATGTAAAGGTCTTACATATTACGGTATTTTTAACCAAAATTGATTCAAAACATACTTTTTTTAAAAAAAAAAAGAGGAGAGATAACAATTAAAAAAAGGTAAGAATTGAAACAGGATATACATTAAAAAAATAAAAATAAAAATGCCGTTTGCTACCTGTCGAAGTAAATTTTTACCTCCAAAAGGATGTAAAATAGGTAATAAATATTATGAGACAGCACAACGCAATACATTTGATTCCTGCAAAATGCTTTAATCAAACAATTTTAACCAAAATCTAGGGGCAAAATAAAACTTGAACTAAAGACAACAGATAAACAATATTAAGAAGGAAAAAACAAATAAACGACAACTCATCCCCTAACACAATAATATATACTTAAGACCTCACCGCACATACATTCAAAATAAAGTTTGTGTCTAATGAAAACATGCACGTGTAAATATAGAGCTGCAACAATATTGGTTATTTAATTAGAGATGTCTTATAATGCTTCAGCACTACCTAATCGTACACCAAAATTCAGTCGAAAGACAACCATCATTTCATTTAATTACAGATTCGTAACCTATATCCCTGCCAGCTTAATTGAAGCTAGAGTTTTGCTTCTTTTGTTGAGAAGTGAGAACTAATAAGTAAATAACCATATATATATATATATATATATATGGTGTGTGTGTTTATATATATATATATATATATATATATATATATATAAACACACACAATACTTGACAGACGAGGCAAAGAACATTCGTGGGAAGCTTCTCTATGCCGGGGTACGCCTAACTAGACAACCAAAATCGCCCACCTTTCAGTTCCAAAAGATCTTTCCCTTCGCAATTTTTAATCCACTATTCTTTTAATAAAGTTCCTATTAAAACACCTCCCGTGTCGTTTGTTTGCAACTCGTCAAGCACTGGGATGCAAACAAATCCATAGAATCTTTCAAAAAAATATTGCCCAATAATATCAATCTATCTGTATTTACAGCCTAATATCGTTCGGTGCAGTAACACTGGAATTTGACGGGTGTAACTTAAATAAAATGTTGGGAAATATATATCCTTCCATAACTAGATCACTGTCGTAACTAGAGCCGATAATTTCGAATAAGACATGATGACATAATACAAAAATGACACAAGAAAAACAAGTTTGGACCACAAATTTATTAATTAGGCCATAAATAAGTTGGCACGAATAACACAAAAATAAACACACTGAATAAGTGCTAACACGTCTAACACGCCTTAACATGTTTAATTAAATGAGCCGTAAACGCGTCGATATGGCACGACACAACCCGTCCATTTATAACACATATAAACTTAAAAATAAAAATGTTTGAAATATTTGTAGTAGGTTAGTATTAATTAGATATTGTATTTTTGTTAATTTTTTGTTAGTTTTTATTTTTTTTAATTTTTAGTTAACTGGGTCATAAACGTGCCGTATGCGTGTTGTTATTGTATCAACCCGTCACGGTCCGCTTAGTAATTGTGTTAATTGTGTTATGCCGTGTTACGCGTGCTATAAGCGGATCGTATTCGTGTTTACATTTCTGACACGTTTATTAATCATGTCGTATTCATGTTCAACTTAAACGTGTCGTGCTGTAAACATGCTCACGTGAACACAATACGAACACGTTTACTACCAACCCTAGTTGTAACATTCAAAATTTATTTAAAAAAATTAATAGGAAATAATGTCTATATCGGTTTTTTAACTCTAAGTAAAAGTTTGTTGAAGGGCAGCATCTTTCAGAAGAAAGAGAAGGAGAGGCAGAGAGGTAGAGAGAGGAAAAAAAACGTCTTCATTTAAAATATCGACGATCGTCCAGAGTCCATTTTCAACGTGGTTGATACCGTTGGAAAGCTTTCGACGAGCCGAGTCCAACAACATATCTTGCCGCCGATTATTCAAATCATAGCCGAACGAATCGCCAGTCAAAGTTCCGAAACCATCGAACTTTTGATCATCATAACTTTTTTGCCCAGCATCCGATCAAAACGATATTGGTCTCTAAGGACTCATAACTATCAAAGGATCAAAATTAGACTGACCTTGCCCATCAAAACTCACTGGAAAACAGTTGTTGGAACTGTAAACTCTGGCCACCGCTATACTGTTCCTAGCGAAGCTCCGACAATCAAGCAAACAAACTCCGTTTTTTATGCCATTTGCACCATTAGATTCAAACTTTGATGCCGAGAAAAATCCTATGTTGATTTAAGCAAACCACCATCCTCAGCCGAAAATTGAAGGCGTTAACGTCGATTGCTATAGCAAAACTTCGATCCTATCAAATTTGGCCACCTAGGCTAAATTGAAGGTTCCATTACACCCAAAGGGTGAGGGGCAGTATTTTACACACTTCAATTTCACAAAACTGTAGTCGAAAAGCAAGAAATTTAGTTGTCAAAGTTTCGAGAAAGACAAGTTAAATTTTGACAATTCTAGGCTGAATTTTCCAAAATTAACACTGCCAATGAACTCAAAATGGTCGATTTAGGGGAGTAAGTCTAAGCCCAGCTGCCATCGGAGTCTAGTCAACACCAGTCAATATTGGTCAAACTTGGTCGATTAATTGCGAATAGAACCAATGGGGTATGCTTGGTTATAATTTCGGATCTGTTATTACATGTTTGCTTTAGTTTTTATTGTCAACCTCTTTCAGATATAAATATGTCTGATTCGGAAGGGAAGAACTTGCATTAGTATCTCAATTTCAATTCAAACATGGATTTGATTCACACTCCATGTTCCTAGAAATATTTACCACCCGAAAAGAGGAAATCAAACTGACCTGACCACCGATTGATGATCCGAGACCACCTCCAAACTAGTTTCGACATTCTAGACACAGCGTGACCTAAGTTTTGGTTAATTCAATTTCATTAAAAATCATCTGGTACTAAGTGCACACAAAACAAGGCAAAGTAGATTGATGGAATGGGGACTGAAACTAGTAGCTGTTGCTTCAAGAATCTTTGTGAGTCGTTCCTAGCTGTCCACATTTCCTTTGGGACCTATTTCGAGGCAGGGATTCTATTACTCAACTTTTGTGAGGTTTTATTTAAATAAATTAATGATTTAATTTTTCAATATAAATTATATATATTATTTTGTTGCTATTATTATATGAAAATCATATGGATAATTGTGCGGACTCGTCATGTAATGTACAATGTGGTTGGAATTGATTTTGACATGACTTGAAACATAACATGATACATGAAGCATGGTTAGGTTAAATGGACTCTTTTGTACTAGTGAGGAATTGAAATACAATAATGTGACATGTAAAGACATAGATTAAGAGTATATAAGCCCAATATAAAATGAATAAAAATGTGTAACGCAAACATGGAAATGCTTACGTCCTTGGGTCCAAAACCCCAAAAGAAAAAATAGGGAATATGACCTGGTAACGATGTGGGACAACGAGTCCTTTCACTTGACTATTGGATAATCGATATAATGTATTATCTAGCGCACCCTACAGAGAAATTGAATATGAAATAATATATAAATGATAATGGATATGTGGATGTTACATATTGTTATAATATATGTATATATATGATATACAAACATGGCAATTATTAAACATCTATTGGTAATATCAATAATATATTGAGGAATAAACTAACCAAGCTGTTTCAATATGGTAAGTAATAAAACCAAATGGCTAATAATGGTTTATTTATTGAGTATGTTATCGCTCATTCTTTTATATTTTCATCTTTTTATGATTTATAAAGTATGAGGTGGCAATGAGAAAAATAGTTAAGGAAATTGTATAGCTATATCTAGTTGGAACTGCTTCATTTGTTAAGAATGTTCCTTATTATGATATAAGCATCATATCTTTCTATTTATGACCGTATTAAGTTGTTTTAAGGTTTGGAATAATAATGATGACATATTTATAATATTAAATTAAATGTGCTACATTAAGTTGTGGATTTGTTGTTTTTTTTTCTATGTTTTCTTTAATTTGAAAACTTTAGTTTAAATCTCGGGCAAAATTTTTTGAAATTTTTGAAGTTTTATTTTATTTTCTAATCTTTTTATTTAATTTATTAAAAACTACTAACCTACTTAGGGTTTACAATTGTTCTTGTTATTCACCTCTACTACTATTTATGATATTTTATAGCAATTTGAAATGAGATGTGAAGATAAATTAAAAAAGCTTGTTTGACATTGATTGGTTGTAACCAATTTTTCAATTAAAAATAATGTAAAGCTTACAGTGTTTATAATTCTAACCATGCCAACACCCTATTAACTTATTGCATACATAGATGCATTGGATAATTATCGTTTCCAAGACCAACAACTTGCCTCATAGGCTTTAAATTATTTAGCCAAGTTAAGACTCGTCGCCTCACACTGTCACTTCTCTGCCGATTCCCGTCCACCCAATGGCGCTCAATTTATAACAAAAAGGTCGAGCCACTTTTAAGTTGCTGGCAATAACCCCAACAATCAATATCTTTTTTCCTAACGGCATGTGATTTTTTTCCTTGCTTGTTATTTTGGTCCAATTGGTAAGTAAAACAACTGAACTACTTGTTTGCAAGGCCAAGAAATGGAAGGTGAAGAATATAATAACTAATGAAGATATTATTGTATTCCTTCATGAACAATATCAAAGAATATGAAAATAATACAGTAATACACAAGCAGTGAAAACTAATTATTTTAGGTCCATCCAACTCTAAACAAGCACCGGAATATTCCAAAAACGTCCTCGAAGAATCGGCATATTCCGAATTTGTCCCTCCTATTTCCCGTTCTGCCCTTGAAAAATCCAAATATTCCAAATTTATCCCTTCCTCGTGGCCACAACAATTCGGACAGGCTGATTCCGTCAGAGTCTCACCACTAGAGGAGAGCCTCACCACCGTCCAATCCCAACCATCGGATTCCCAATTTCCCCCTCCACTCGTCGCCAATTTACCGATTCTCTCCCTCCCCGTGAGATCATCTTCTCCGCCGGAATCGTAGTTCTGATTGTCGAACTCCGAGTCGACCCAGTCGAGCACGCACCGGGGCGACGAGTTGGCGGCCGAGTCCAGCGCGGGAGCAGCGGAGGACAAGAATGGATGCTGCAGCAGCCGATCGCAGCTCCACCTCCGGGTCGGGTTTCTGTTCAGACACTTATCGAGAAAGTCGCGACCCGTCTCCGACAACCCAACCGGAAAATCCGGCAACTCGTCTGAGAATCCGATTCGAGTCAGCGTCTCGGCGCCGCGATCCTCCCAAGCCGGCTTCCCTGTGATCATCTCGATGACCGTGCATCCCAACGACCAGACGTCGCTCTCCGGGCCCTGATACTCCCTCCGAACCACCTCCGGCGCCATCCACAGCGGGCTCCCCCGCGTCAAAACCGGAGCTCCGAATGACCCGTTCGAGACCTCCATAGCCGACCCGAAATCCGCTAGCTTGGCCTGGCAGGGGCTCGGACCCAATAAGACGTTTTTGCCCTTGACGTCGCAGTGGGCAATTCCGCGGGAGTGCACGTGCTTCAGAGCTGACACCAGACACCACGCGAGCGATCGTACGGTCCCCTCATCGTCGGCGATCTCCGACACATCAGTGAGCGTGCCACGTGGCAAGTACTCCAAGTGGAGGTTCCTGTAGTACGACGTCGTCTCGTGGGACTCGTCGTCGCCGAGGTAGGTGACAATGTACGGGGAAGAAGTTGCCCTGTCGGAGAGGGAGCGGAGAATTCGAATTTCGTTCTCCAGAGCCTCCAGCTGAGCGGGAAGACACGTGGCGCGATCGACGGACTTAACGGCGAAAACTCGACCGTCGGATTTGTCGACCCCTAGGCTTACTGTACCGAAACAGCCTTTTCCGATACACTTCCCTCTGACCCAAGAAACCGAGCGAGAATGAAGCTTCACCGCTTTTCCCATCTCAAAATGTTTTGGTTCCTTTTTTTTTTTTTTTTCTCTTTTCCCACTCTGCAAAGTTTGTTGTTTTTGAATTGTTTATTATTATGTGTGTTGGTAATTGGTGTTTTTCGGTATGCTTCTTTTCTGGGGTCCAAAGTAGCTATTTATACTAGGCGTGCGAAACCTCGAAAATTAATTTTTTTTTTTAATTTTGGAGTGGTATGACCTGGAAATTCCAAATGGATACTTTAAGAAAAAATTAGGAAAAGGTTCGGTGACGTTACGGAGAGAGAGTTCTGGTTTCTGGGTTTACACAAATTCTTTTTTTTTGGTTATGTAATATGTACTGACGTGAACGGGATAATGGGAAGGAAAAAGATACTGGGTCTTATCCTTATCCAACATCTGTGTTTTAGAATTTGATCTCGACCGTTTATTATTTGACACGTAATTTCTCAGGATTTATTTCTTTTTTTTTTTGTCTTTGTCGAGGGGAGAAACTGGTTTCCTGGGGAGGAAATTTCGACATGTGGTGGCGAGAGTAAATAGCGAAAATAGGAATGTTATTTGTTTGTGGGGGCTTTCGTGGCTGAGAGCAAAAGTGATTTTTGGGGAAATGATCGTGGAGGCAAAAACTCAAGTTACAAAATCCTGGCCTTTGGATTTGGTGAACTTTTAATCTTATTATTATTATTTTCCATGTCCACATGGTACGGAAGATCGGGTTGTGCAATACTAATATAGCAAGCTAATCAAGTATTCACGATCTTGGATCTTAAAAGACTGAATTAAGAGTCTGGGATTCTATGGTAAGCTAAAGAAGAAGTCTTGAAGATAACAACAAAAGTAATTAGAGTAAGTTAAAGAAAAAGTCTTGAAGATAACAACGAAGGTAAAACATGATCTAATTTTATACGCAGCCATTATCCACCCAATGGATGAAATCTATGGAGGACTTTGTTGGCATTCGTTGCATTTCATGCGGTAACTCTCTATGGAACAAAAATGCACAAACTAATAATGGCCAAAAAAAGTATTTCTTATTAATAAATGGAAAATTTGTATTTTAATAAGAGAGCACAGCAGAACCACGAAGGGAGTTTGATTGGTCGAGGCTGGTATGAGAACTGAATGTGGGGTCCAGAATCTGCCCACGTGGCAAGAAGAGGTAGGTCCACGTATAACAAACGGAGAACTAGAGGCTGTTGTAGAAGTGGGAGCTGGAGCTGGACTATGGTGTGGGTTTCGAACCAATTTTAATTAAAAATATTATAACATATAATAACTTTGTAGTGTTATATATTATTTATTGGTATCTTAATATGTAAAAGTTTTAAATTATAACAATTAAAAGCTTTAATTTAATAGGCAGTAGAGTAGAGTTTTCTTCCGGGTGTCTCTGCTGACGTGCACCACCAGCCTCCAACAGATGCTATAATCATAGTTGATATTTTGGAAATATTTTATTGGGGGGTGAAAAAGATACGCAGTTGCATGGGAAAATGACAATTTGACAAAGGGGACAGTCCCACTTCCATATCTGAATTCGTATCGTCTAAAAGGATCAGGTAACACCCTAACATGAACCCATTAATATATGCCCCTTTCGACAGTTCACCTTTTTTTCCCAGCTTCCTAATTTGCAAATGAGTGGCCACAATCCAAAGGTCTCCCCACATTCCAAAAAGACTCCACCATTTTTGGTGCCCTATTCTCGAAGGGCAAAGAAATATTAATCTCTTTTTTTACTACACAAGTATTCTACATTATTAGGACACATAGTTAAGAAATAATATTATAGGCCGCCAATGGCATAATTTGAAAAATGGGTCAAAAGAAATTTGAAATTAAGTAAATGATCTCTTTTGTTTTTTTGCATAAAAAAAGACTTTTTTTAAGCACCAAAGCTGTCCCAGTTTTTTTAAAGAAAAAAAAAATGACTATATCGAAGAGAGGAACTTAACCAAGGTGGAAACAAAAAAAATAAAACTGTTTTGATGCCAAAAAAGTTAATTTTTTTATGCCAAAAAAAAAAAAAGAGGTCATTGATCAAATAATTTTTTTTGAAAAAGTCATTTTTAAAAATCTCCCGATACCAATGAATATCATACACTAATAAAACATAGGTTTTATAAAAAAACTAACAAATAGGGTTTACCTTTTAGTAGTTTTAGTGCTTAGCACTCATGACGCCCTCAAGTATTTTCCTAATTGACCTTTTGTTTGGAAACTCTATTCGAATCAATAACAGTATAAAGTCTTACATGCTATTGTGTAAAGCAAAAAACTAACAAATAGGGTTTACCTTTTAGTAGGTTCTAAAAAAACTAACAAATAGGGTTTACCTTTTAGTAGTTTTAGTGCTTAGCACTCATGACGCTCTCAAGTATTTTCCTAATTGACCTTTTGTTTGGAAACTCGGTTCGAATCAATAATAATGTAAAGTCTTACATGCTATTGTATAAAGCAAAAAAACTGTTATAATGTAAAATTTTCACATGTTATAGTTTTTAAACTATTTTTTTTTTGTCCACCTTCTATTAGTTGTGATGTTTAGCACTCATGAGGCTCTCGAGTATTTTTCTAATTAACTCTTCTTTCGAAAAATGATTCAAACCAATAATAATTTATAGTCTCATATTTTATTGTATAAAACACAAAAAAATTTAATAAAATGTAAATCTTTTAAATACTATATGCTATGGATACATTTGAGAGTAGCTTGCAATCAACCTTAATATGGATTAGGTATGACACGTGGACTGTCTATTTTATTAAGTTGCCTTGTATGGTTGCCACGTCAAAAGTTTGTTAAGTACAAGGTGGTACAACTACAAGGGGGCCTGAAGAGGATAAAGCTGGGACAATTTCTTACGCAAGGACAAGAGGAAAGAGAAGCTTTGAGTTAGCCCACGCCAACTCGAAACCACATATGGTATGAGCAGGAAAAGACTCACGAAGTAGGAAAGAAGAAACATCACATTTTTTTGGTACCTGGCTTTGGGAAGAAAATGACAAGAGAATCAAAATGGATTCTTTCATATGGCAATAACCATGTGGCTCAAAATTAAGACTTTAAGTCAATATCATTGCCCCTTTGCTTGATGGTGTGCATTTATATGCGTACTGCCATTAACTAATAACATATGACACAAAACTTATATTTATCTTTATCCCATTCATCAATTTTTTTTTGGTTAAAAAGTTTACGGCGGAATTCGTGTTACCTACTTGTTAAGAAATTTCGACCTAATTATCAACGTGTGTAGTGTTTTCAAAATAATTTTGTCTTAGATAATAAAAATTTATCGAGATCGATGCTGATAGTATCTTTAACATTTTTGTTTAAAAAAAATATAAAAAAGTTTTAAAAAAATACTTAAAAGAACATTTCTAAATGGGAACTTGACCGTACATACAATAGGATGAACCTAGAGAAAGCTAATGAAGTTTCCACTTATTTTCTTAAAAGCTAAGAGAAATTATAAACTATTAACTAGAAACAAAGGCCATATGCGCATAACTACTCATGTATTCGCAGAACTCATAATTGTGTGTTTAGTGTTAATTTTTTATTTTTGTGTTTTGTTAGGGAAGCATGATACATAACGAGGTTAGTTTGTCCTGAAAAGCAACAAGCTGGTGCTTAGGGACTAATTAATGTCGTTGGAGGACAAGACAAAAAAAAAACAACAAAAATTAATCGGACGGCCGACAATCCAACGTGATAAAACTCAAGTGTTCCAACCTTGTGGGGCTGACATGGAAACCTCGCTCCCCCCACTTTCTTTCTATGTTGTTAGGCAATTTCTTATGACTATCTCTTTAGATTCATGCATATTAACTCAAAACCAAACCGCCAGTTGTTACACAAAAATCCAAATATATTGCATACGTGTTTTGTATCCAATTTAATCCTGAAATGTCGTGCATTGTGATCCTGATAAATTTAGTAATAAGGTACTGTGGATAGAGCTAGCTAGCTAAAAGAGCAAAATATGTTTAAAAGGGAAAAAAGTCAGGTGCCAAGTATTATTGTTTCAAGAATAAAATAATTGGTGGCGTAACGAGTGGCTTATATTTTGGTCATGTACAATGAATGTTTAGTGGCTAATATTAGTGTGAAAGAACATCTTTTTTTTTGGAAGACATTTGGTGAAAGAACTAACATTATGTATGTTAGATAGAAAAAGGAAGAAAACGAGTGGTGTTTTTTGCTATGATATAAAGGCAACAAAATTATTTTACACCTTTCCTTGTTTGGCATTGTGAGTATTGAAAATAAAGTGAAGGAAATAAATTTAATTAATTTTAATTTATATGTTCTAATCAATTAAATATTTAATACTGCATTATAATTTTTACTTAGGGAAAGTCCCGCATTCATAGCTTGCTATTTGCTACTGGGGTTTTTGCAGAGCTACGGCGCACTCCTCACAATTTCAAGAAATTAAAAAAAGGAAGGAACCATAAAACTATTTATGAAATCACTATTTAATTAATCAACTTTTTTTTTCCCTTGCTTTACCAAGATTTTCCTAACATGTTCATATGAGAATAATTTATAATCTTACTAGATGCATCTTAAAAGGTGTGGGGCCTACAAAAATTTTAATCGCAGTTTCCTTTTGTCAAAACTGATTGTTACAAAATGATTCAAATCACTTGTGCAATTTTCAGCATTTGAAATGCTATCTAACTAATCATATTTTATGGCGTTGTTTAATAGACTAAAACATTATAGTGTGAAAAAGTCGCTTAAAAGCAATTCTTAAATAAGATGTGAAACACCTGTTATTTTAACGGGTATGGTTTTGTAAAAAATCATATGAATAAAATGTTACTTTAGCATTTTTACTAAGTCTTCGCAGTAAATATTTTAAATCTACCTATCACTCATTTCTACCAACCTTGTCCCGCTGCATTAATGCTTAATTAAGTAGCCTCAACTACTTACAGACATAGAATTAATTCACTTCAACTACCAGGAGACATTGATATATTTTCTCAACCACCTTTTTAATGCTTCCTTCATCTTCTTCTACAACTTGCCTCATTTGTCCCCTCAATTATGTTGACATTATTTGCTAAAAGTCTCCATGAGAGACATGATAATATTTTCTTTAATGCTCATTTAATTCTATCCCGCTTCTCCACTATTTTGATGCCTATTTATTCAACCATCACCACTCTATTCTCTAGTTTCTCATTCTCTTCTTTCTCACTTCAATTTCCAACTAAAAACATAAGGCATAAAGCTTTCTTCGCAACCACGACAACTATAATTTCTAGCCACGTTTGAAGCCGTTTTGGAGTCAATTTAAGCTTGATTCTTAACCCAAACTTTGGTGTTTTTCAAAGGAGTTTTGAGGTAGGTTTTCTTCAATTCAAC